>JAJMCU010000035.1:0-108795 GCA_030573135.1 Clavispora asparagi
CGACGCTCTTCCGATCTTAGCTTACCTCCCTCCACATTGACCCACCCACCATGGCGACCATTCCGTGTGCCGCGGACTCACCCGACTACCACCAATTCTACCAGCTCCAGAAGCAGTCTGCACGGGAACACGAATTTATTTCCCTCCACGTGACCGACTGGCTCCATGGCCCCGGCAACATTCACTCGGTGATTCTGTACACCCCCTCCCGCCTGGCCCGGGGGAACGGCTCCGCCTCCGCCATGGACGAAATCATCTTCTCCCCCCACGTGGTCATGGCACCCATCACCCCCACGCGCCTGACCACGCGGCTGTCGTCGTTGGCCCTGGGGCTGAGCGACCGGTTCGTATCATCCCATGCCAAAGATTTCAAGAAGGACCACGACGCCTCTCCGTTCTCTGGGCTCTACAACATCCCGCGGTTCTCGGTGGCCAACTCTGCGGGCGCGCCGCTCCCAGCATCGATGCAGCAGTACTGCTACCAGGCGCACTTTGAATTGGGTGAAACCACGTATATGTTTGGCGGGTTGCGGTCGGACCCCGCGGCCAGCTTGAAGCGGTTGGGCATTCCTCGGTCCACCGACATGTCGCGGATTTCAGTGCACCTTGCGGGCGACTTGCCTCCATTTGTCAACAAAGAGGTGCTTATGTCGCCGCTCTTGACCCCCAACCCCAGCTTTCTCCTCTTCAACCCCACGCGCGGCACGGTGCAAGAGTACCCGCGCGAGGTGTCTGACGTGTTTCCAGGCCACTTGCTCCAGGCGGTGGGGACCCAGGTTTCTGAGCACAAAGTGTTCTGGTGTGGCGGCTTCGAGGCCAAGGTGGTGTCGGTGACACACGACAAGGACATTGACCGGTGGATTGTGCGCAAGAAGCTCATTCCCAACACCCACGGCTACCTCATGGACGCGCGGTCCTTCTCATTTTCCAAGGTGACGATCCGGTCCAAGCTGCAGGTGCGCTATACCGGCCGTTTGGGCAGCTGTGTGGTGCTGAACGTGCTCCTGGACCTGGACATCCACCCGGCGCCGCCCCTGCCGGTGTTTACGGTGACGTCGCCGCAGTTGCAGCCGTTCAAGCTGCGTGATGCAAAGAGAGACTCTCCTTCGATCAAGCGCGACTTCCGAGACACCAGAGATTCTCCCCGAGACGCGGTGACGAGAGACTCGCCCGTGCTCAAGCGAGAATCACCTGCGCTTGGCAGAGACTCACCAAGATTGGTGCCGTCGCCAAAAGACTCTCCTTCCGGTCACAAGGCCCCCGCCAACGAGCTGGCCAACTCGCCCACCTTGTCGCCTCTAACGGCCAAGACCTCGGTGTCGGAGCCTGTTTCGCGCAAGGCCACGGTATCGTCGCCGGAGGAGTGCGTGGATGTCCGTCCCCGTGCTGCGACTGACTCCAGTCTGTCGCGTAAAACGAGCGAGTCCAGAACCGCTGACTCGCGACCCGACTATAGAGCCGCGGAGTCGAAGCCCACCGATTTGAGGTCCATCGACTCTAGATCACCCGAAACCAGACCCACCGACTCGAGACCCACCGACTCGAGATCCACCGACTCGAGATCTACCGAATCGAGATCCACCGACACAAGGCCCACCGACTCGAGATCCACAGAGGTTAGTGCTGACTCTGCTTCGCTGTTACTGATGGCCGTCCGTGCCAAGGCTGTGGAGTCCTATGCCCCTTCGTCGCCATCTACCCTCTCGTCATCACTGAAGGTTTCGAGCATGCTCCACAAATCCACCCGCATCTTCCATCGGGACCGCTCCACTTCCCACAAGACTGCGCCGGTGCCGCCGCCCATTCAGAACTCGTACTCCAGTCACGTCAAAAGCAACCGCTCGGTGTTGCTGCAAGGAAGCCGCCCCACGTCGCCGCAGATCCAGAAAAAAACCCTGCTCACCCGGCCCCAGCGCACGCCTCTCACTGACCACGCTGATAGCAGCAGCGATGTATCGTCGACCGGCACTGCTTCAACCACGTCGAACCCACTCTCGTCTGGATCAACCTCGTCCCTCCCGGGAAAAGCTATCCCTACGTTGGCAACTCCAGCGCCGCGCCGATTGAAGGTGCTGAAAGACGAGTTGGACAAGAACCTTCTCGCGGGAGAGGCGGCGTCCGTCAATTACTCTGTGGGTGACAACACGTTGTTGAAGCCCGACGCCGCCTCAGTGACCATATACCAGTTTGGCGGTTTCAAGTACACTCCCGACGATGACGGGCGGCCACGGTTCACCGCCACTAACGAGTTGCTCAAGATCGAGTTGCTTCACAGCGAACACTCGTTCCACTCTGAGGCGTTGCTCTTGGATCTTTCCGCTGCTCCCGGCGACACCTGGCCCAGTCCGCGCGGCTACTTTGCCTCGGTGTTGATTGACTCCAACTCTTCCAACCAAACGTGTGACATCACCGAGGTTGATGCGTCAGATGACTTAGATCTCGCGCGGTCTCCCCGGATTTCTGACGATTTCGCCAGCGATGGATCGCCGTCGTTGCTTCACCACTCCGTCAATGGTGACTATTTCTTCGAACGCAAGTCGCTTGTGGTCCACGGTGGTGTGAATTGCGAATACGACGTGTTCAGCGAACTCTATATGTATGTGTTTGCCACAGGCAAGTGGGAGGTGATGCTGACGTATGCGTTCGACTACTACAATCTCCCGAAACAGCCGTTCGAAGATGAGTTCACCGACCAGTTGTCGGTGGAGGGCCAGGTTCAGTCACCGGAGCTCGTGGAAGCGGAGTTCCGCAGTTGTCATCACCGGGCCCACCTCTATTCCCAGGATGGCATTGAGTATGCGTTTTTCGTGGGCGGATTCCAGAACGACTACTTGCGCCACTTTGACAAGATACCGTACACCAACGATAAGTTCGACGTGTCACGGCTCTCGAAATTCCTGTTCTCCAGCACGAACTCCAATCTCTTGCGCATCCCAGTGCTCAATCTCAAGTCCCAGCAGTGGAAATTCAGCCGTTTCTTTTACGATCTCTCCGAGACGGTTTCGCCGCAGGCTATGGAGATCCTAATGGGGAACGACTTCATGCGCAATTCCCGGACATGTTTTCATGGCGGCGCATTCTCGCTTGTGGGGAAGCAAATTACCATATGCCATGGGATGGTGGAGTTTGTGGCGGAAAAGAAGAGCGATCACGGCAAAGTGGTTGACGAGTTGAAAGCAACCACGATCATGCTCGGTGGTCGCACCCATTTGGCGTTCCCTAACATGTAGGGGGTACATGCAACGAGGCTGGCATATTCTATACTTAATGACATCTACGATTGTAAGTGTAACGGAGCACTCGAGACGTGTTTGTGGTTTGGGGCCACAAACACGGGGAAAAAGACACCCGTACACCAAAATTGATAAACACCCGTACACCAATGATAAAACATCCATACACCAGGAATTTAACACCCGTACCTCCTTTATATAAATCGCCGGGGCTAGGCCATTTCCGGCGGGGCAGCTCCAACCGGTTCAGTAGTATCGGAAGAGCCATGATCAGCGTGCTATATTTCGGTAGGACGAATACGATTTGATGGTACGTGCCAATCACCGTAAATGTTAAACAAAAAAAAATACGACTTGACTCGGTTCTCGGCTCGTGTTCGTTTCTGCCCCGCCCACGATTCTAGTGTCACAATAATGCCACCGTCATATGGTCACCACTACTGCCTGTTGTCATTTCCCCAACTAGTATGGCTCCTAAGCAACGACCACAGCGACAATTCCGACATGCATTGCCATGACGTCAGCCGTTGGGGGCCAGGTGGATTGCACCCAAAACTGGGGCCGCATCCGTGCACCACGCTATCGAGCAAAATTTTCAAGCGCAAGCCAAATTCGCCTCCACCTACAATAAGCAATATGTTCGGATTAGGTGGTGCCCCTCAAATTTCCTCGCAACAAAAGATTCAAGCAGCCGAGGCCGAGTTGGACATGGTCACTGGCATGTTCAACTCCCTTGTGGAGCAATGTCACAACAAGTGTATCAACAAGACTTACGCCGAGGGTGATGTGAACAAGCAAGAGGCGCTCTGTTTGGACAGATGTGTTTCCAAGTACTTTGAGACCAACGTTCAAGTTGGTGAGAACATGCAGAAGTTGGGCCAGTCCGGCCAGTTCATGGGTAGACAGTAGGAGTTTGTACATATATTTATCTCGAATACATAGTCAGTTTAGAGGGATGTAGGGCATGAGAGGAAGCGAGAGGAAAGACTGAAGGGGACGTTGCAGCTGCGTATTGTTGGGCAAAGAACGTGTGTACAATGGTTGACTAGGTAGTCACTACGTCTACTAGGTCACTACTGTCACTACTGTCACTACTGTCACTACTGTCACTACTGTCACTACTAAATAGTCGTCTGGTCATTTATCTCGTCCATCCATCTTGCCTAGTTCTCGTCTGCTTCTCTTCACCTCTCTTATCATTCGCACCAGTTACCTTCTCCATCTCTCCTTCAGTCGCTACTCCTCCTCTTCCCTCAATCTCGTCCTATTCTGGCTCGACTGTCGTCGCTATATACATTAGAAACCAAACGCACGCCCCAACCGCAACTTCACCCCCTCCCACGTGTTGAGCTTGGGCCGCACGTCCACCGTCACGCCCTTCTCCCCCGAACTGTAGAAATCAATCACATACGGCACCGCCACACCACACCGGTCCACCGTCCAGTCGTGGCGGTCAAACGGCTTCTCCTCCCCCAAAACCGTCAGCCGGAACCACGCCCGGGGCGTCAACTTCTTCGCGTCGCCCTTGAACGACGTCAACGAGATGCCGCCGCACTTGTGTTGCGCCGCGTCAACATGCGCTCTTTCCCACAACATGATGTGGCGCCACGCGAGCTCGTTCACGTGGTTGTGGATCGGCACCACCGTCTGCATGTCGCTGGCGTCCGGGTTCCAGTTCTTGCGCTTCATTGCTTCGTAAAACTGCTTCTGCGATGGGTACACCCAGTTGTTGGCGGTGTCGGTTCTGCGGATGGACGAGATCTCTCTGTTGGTGGGCAACGCGGCGTCGGTGGTGTATTTGGGCTCGGCCGCCAACGTGTCCGAGTCACACCCTGGCGCCACCTCGATTGCCTCTTTGGTGGAGGTGGTGGTGACGGCCACACTACTAAGCCATCGGGAGCGGGCCAGATGGTCCACGGGGCATTTTTCCGGCTCGGGCCCGGGCATGTTCTGCGGTTCTGCCATTTTCTGCAACCACGCCGCCCGCTGGGTGTGGTCCACCGGACACTTCTCTTCAGACATGGGATTGGTTACTAAGCGCGCAGGCAATATACATTTTATGTGGTGCGCGCCATTGGGCCACCACACTATGAAGTATGAATGAGGATACAGGCACACCCACCGACAGGATTTGGAGGTTATGAGGTCGGTGTTGTGTCGTCAGGTCAGACGCCAGAACAAGGGTCCGCGTCAGGTCAGAGTATGTAGTCAGGTTATTGTAGGTCAATGAGTCAATGAGTCAATGAGTCAATGAGTCAATGTAGTATTGTCGTCAGTAGACTGGCACCAGAAGCCTAGTAAATCTTCTTCTTCTCGTCAATCGACAACGCACCCGCACCCGCATTCACGATAATCAAAAACCCGCCCACAATCGACAAGGTCTGGAAAAACTCGTACCGCAAAAAGTCCCGGTTGGCGTTGGCCGACAGGTACTTCCAGAACTGGTTGACGAACACATTGTAGGTGAACAACAACACCGTCAACACCGCGGCCGCCACCTTGGTCTTGTACCCCACCACAATCGAGCCGCATGCCACCAACCCAATGAGAATCACAACCACCCGTGCAAACGACCAGGTGGCAGAAAACACAAACCCCAAGAACAAGAAAATCAACAACAACCGCCCAGCCAACAAATAGTACTTCTTGTTGTCCTGGCCGCCGAGCATGGGCAACCCCGCCAACGATCTCTTCTCCCGCACAAGCGTATCGGAGAACGCCAAGATCAACCCGCCCATCACAGACAAGTTGCGCAAGAGAAACTGCGAGTCAAAGATCAAGCCGTAGAACACTCCTTGGAAAAACACAACGAGACACAACGTCACGGTGGCAAACATCAGGTACCGTCTCAACACCAAGAGCGTGGACGCGGCTAACATCAACACCACGTTGGTGAACAAAAACGTCACCGTAAGCCACTTCCAGTAGTTGCGGTACGTGTGCAAGTAGTACACCTGCTCCGACCACTGGGAAAAGATCCGGATCGCATCCTCGTAAAACGTGGCCACAATGAACAACCGGCCAATGGCGGGAACGTACGGCTTAAGTGGACTGAAGTATTCGTCGAGAAAATCCTCGGTTTTTTTGGTGAACGAGTCGACTTTGTCGAACCCGCCGCCAGAAGACGAGATGGGGCCCATTCGGGAGGGTGCATCTCTTCCCAATGGCGAGTTGAATTGGTTGTTGAACTGATTGGGGCCTCGGTACGACATGGATCAGATGTGGGATCAAAATGGAA
Organism: Clavispora asparagi; assembly: GCA_030573135.1. NCBI lineage: Eukaryota > Fungi > Ascomycota > Pichiomycetes > Serinales > Metschnikowiaceae > Clavispora > Clavispora asparagi. Next base: position 6,472 of record JAJMCU010000035.1, read on the forward strand.
TTAACTGCAAATGGGGACAGAAAACAGACGATAGGGGTTCGATGATCAATGCAGTAAAAGGCTCTCGTGGATGCTTCTAGTCGCTTGTAGGTTGTCGGGAGAAATTTTTTTTTTTTTCTGCTCGAGTTCGAAACGAGTAAGGAAGTGGGAAGTGATTTCGCATACGTGGAGATCTCCGCTTGTGTGCACTCCAGCCCGTCACGGCGTTGCTATGAGCACGGTGACGCTGTTTCGACCGGAGATTTGCGACGAAATCGGTGGTGGAGTTGCGGCCTCCTACCGGCGATGCCCGAATGGTGTATTTCGGCGGTGGTGGGGGCCTTAACATGGAAGACCCGGTGGCGTTGTGGTCGTATCACGTGACATTTGATCCGAGGTGAAACACATGCAGTGGCTCATTCCCCACGGTGGACAAAGAAGGGGAAAGGGCCAAGAAAAACCGGTTCTGCGTTTGTGAATTGAGCCAATTGCCCAAACTCTAATTGCCCACGCTCTTATTTGGCGAGAAACGGTTTTGGTGGCGGCGGCAGCTGTTGCCAGCAATTTCGGCTTGTACAAAATTTCCTCATTTGGGCACAATACCCACGGGTATATTATCGTCCATTCTTCGATCCAGGTATACATACCTGCACTCAATCTGCTCAAGTGCGATGCGGTGGCTCAATGGCAGAGCTTTTGATTCCAAATCAAAGGGTTGCAGGTTCGATTCCTGTCCGTGTCAGCTTCTTTTTTGGTGGATGATGGCGATCTATTTTTGGGTCACACGGTGCGTTCTGGATTGGCTCATTGTAGATTGTGTGATTCTGTTTAGTTTTTGGTGCTGTTTAGACTGTTTGGTGCTGTTAAACCGTTTGGTGCTGTTAAACCGTTTGGTGCTGTTAAACCGTTTGGTCCTGTTAAACCGTTTGGTCCTGTTAAACCGTTTGGTCCTGTTAAACCGTTTGGTGCTGTTAAACTGTTTGGTGCTGTTAAACTGTTTGGTCCTCTTCAACCCGTATAATCCTCTTCAACTAGTACGGTCCCGTTTACATCCCATAGTCCTTCAGGTCATACGCTCCGCTTTAGTATGCTCACCCGCTACACCCATTTCGTCTTTTTCGCATTACTATGATACACTATGTGCTAAGCTTGGCCACTCTCACATTCCCGTGCTTCCTCACCTCTTCGTCCATCAAATCACGGATTCGGTGGCCTCCCGCAATCGCAATGCCCAACACCGATTCCAACCGATCCAACGGCATCTTGTCCTCCAAAAGTAACATCGCCAACTTCTCGCTCTTGCCCACCACGCCGATGGTCATGCAACTCATGTCGTTTTCTTCCAACGTATTAAGGTCAAGCAACGGTGTCTGGTCGTGGAGAGCCACATTGACTGCCGACACGTAGTCGTACATCGCCACACCCGCATCCACAAGGGCCAAGGTAATCGCATTGGTCATGGAGGCCAACAAGCCGCCGTCCTGGGTTAGAACCTGGACATGCACCTCGATCAACGTTCGGGGATACAAGTGGGCGAGAATGCTCTGCTCAAAGGTTCTCTCGAGCGTGGTTTTGAGCTCCACCATCCGCTTTTCGGATTTATTTCTCTTTTTGCGCTCCAACGTGGAGAAACTGGCCACATTCAAGTTGATTTCGATCGTGGCCCGGGTTTGATTTGTCTGCGATCTCATCAGCGGCTCTTTGGGGCCGCTGACCATACACATGACCTTGGTGTTTCCCTGTTCAATGTAGGACGAGCCATCGGACGAATTAGGGTGGGTGTTGATTTTGCACTCGAACCGGCGCAACTCGTTCCATCTTCTGCCGTCCACACGCAAGCCCTCGGGCGAATAAAGCTCCATTCGCGACATGGTGCAAAGTGGGTGTGGTTTTCCACCCGGCGCTCATCTCTATCTGGGAAGCGAGTGTGCGCGCGTGACTCCGGTCACGTGTGTGGGTTGCAGGGGATTCTGGTCTACGGCATTGTATTAGCGGAACACATTGTGTTGTCGGTATTTCCGACGGTCTATGCATACTGGATAAACTGTCCAAGCATCCAGCAGTTGGTCAAGAAGAAAAACGCGGAACCATAGAGAAGGCCGCCGTCAAACGTGCTCTCCCCCAAAAACTCCAATCTGTAGGCAAAAAATAGCCACGCTGCCTGGCTGCCCACCCAGAGCGCAACCATCGCCAATCCGGTCGACGCGTGCTTGCCGGTGCAGAGCCTAGACCCGGCCAAGTAGTGGGGTAAGAAAATGAGGAACCAGATGAAGTACTGCGACGTCATCACCTTGTTGAACGTGACAAACGCAAACGTTTGCAAGAACAAGCACGAAACCAAATTGGCGCGGGCAAACTGTAACGGGATCACCACTGCCGAAACGAGAAGCTGCGGCACAAACGCAATCTTCTCCATGTGTTCCGTCACCTTATCCACGAGTGGCACCAACTCCGGTCCTGCAGCCAACGCGGCTTTCGCCGACCGGTAGTACATCGGGATGTTGTACACGGAGAAGTTATGGCGGTGGTCTAACCGGGAAAGATGGTAGATGTAGGAATGGTACAAAAACTCCTGGCCGTAAATCGAATACATCACCCCGTTCCACCCGGCCACCGTCACCACCACCACGGCACAAAACACCACGTTCTCTCGATTGAGCCAGTTGAGCCCGGGAACGGTTTTCACCGGGGCAAACGGTGTGCCCTTGGGGGTAAGATAATACATCACTGCCGGCAAATAAATCACCGGATAGATCTTGAAGTGGATGGCTAGCCCGAGCCAGAACGCCCCCTCTATGTGCAGGCCGCGGCCCACCGTATCCACCGCTAGCATGATAATGAAGGTTAACACGCTTTCAGCCGAGCCTCGGGTGCTGATGGTGATGACCATGGGATTGAGAATCCAGATGGACGTGAGAATTGCTTTTTGGCTGGCCCACCGGGCGCTCTGCGCCGTCGAAGCAGGTAAGTTTCTTGCGATCAACACCCCGGTCAAAATGTCACAAGCCACAAATAGCACTTTGCCGAAATGGACCCAGGCGCCTCCCCACGCAGTGGGTACGAGCATCCACGCCAACAATGGGGTGTATCTGTAAGTTTCACGCCAATATGGCGATTTTCCCTCGTAGACATACTGGGCCGCGTCGGAAAACACCACATAGTCGACATCGGTGTATTTCACGGTCATGTGACTATCTTGGTAAAGCCCGAAGAAGAAAAACCCGGCTCGGAGCACCAATCCGGCCGCAAGAACATGGGATGTTGACAAGGGCATGGTTTGGGTATGGCGATGTGGTTGGTGGAGGGGAAAAGAGGTTCCGGACTGCATACGGCCCGGTGGGTGAGAACGGGCCATCGGCACTGAGTCACGAAACCCGGGGAGGATCTGGCGAGGCGGAGAACTGGTGCTGTGAAAGCGCTGTTCGGTTCATTCGCCCCCGTGAGCTAGCCGTGCTGGACCCGGTTTGGACCGGAAGGGCACCGGCCGCTGGTGTTGAGTGGTGTACGGGTGTTTTCTCCCCCGGGTGCAACAGGAAGTGCAATCACCTAGGCACTTCCACGCTACTTCGAAACCAGTAATGGCCAACTCGCAAGAAAGCGTCTACACCGAGTTTCTCAACTACGACTGGGACTCATCCACAGACTTCCAGAATGGCATTGCCGAGATTTTGGAGGGCCATTTGGAGCTGTTGAAGGAACAGGACCCTCATGTGACGCAAATACCCGCTGCGGACAAGCAGCAGCTCGTTGACCAGGTGAAGCTGTTCTATTTTTGCTCGCAGACGGGCCACATCTTGAACTTGGACGACTTTTACGTCTGGAAACACAATGGCGGAGGCAAAATCACCCTTTTGTCCGAAACGGAACCGGAAACCGTAGAGGGAGCAGCCGAGGTGGAATTGGGCGGAATCCCGGTGGTTGGAGGGGCACCGGAGCCATTGGGCGAGGCGCACGGGTCTGCGGGGCCAGGAGAAACGCCATACTCGTCCAATTACCAGCATTTGGTGGAGCTTATTGTTTCGGGCAAGCCGGTGCCGGGAATCAAGCAGATTCCGGACACGGTGTTGAAGGGTCAGGAATCCAAGCTGGAGGCGAAGTCGCGGGCCAAGCCATGGGAGAGGGTGGAACCAGAGCAGGAGCCAGAGGGGACAGAGCAGGAGCCAGAGGAGACAGAGCAGGAGCCAGAGGAGACAGAGCAGGAGCCAGAGGAGACAGAGCAAGCAGCACAGAGAACACAGAAGGTGGCTGGCTCCGAGATTCCTGAAGCTTAGCTGTGGAGAGGACGCTTCACCCGGCAAGCCATTGTCGGTATAGCTCCGGTGGTGTGGTCTACTGTGGGTCGGTCCCTAGTGTCTACTCAGCCTGTGCTCCTTGTGCAAATCGTCTATAGTCGCCCCAAGGACCACGGGTGGTCCCATGTCTATACATCTTAATGCAAAAACCGCATCACCGCCTCGAACGCCGCCAATGCCGCCGCGTTCGCCGGAAACGACCGCAAGATCGACGGCCCGAACCCGCGGGTGAATCCCCCCAACCCCCGCTCGCGGTAGATGTACTTCACCGCGTCCCGGTACCGCGGGAACTTCTTCTCCGCCTGGATCGGACTGTCGGTCATGATCACCTGCTTCACCACGTCTGCCGGGTACGCGAAAATCCAGAACACCGTGGCGGACAACCCTCCGGCCCAGAAGTTGATTGCCGGCTTGGACAAGGCGGTGTGCTCGCCAAAGTAGTTGGTGAACACCTCGTACGAGCCCCACCAGAACAAGAAGTTGGTGCGGAACACCATGGTGCCGAAAAGCCCGGTGTACCACGTCCTGGGAGAAATCTTCCACAACTTCCTCGCCACGTCAAGCGGGCCGGAGTAGAGGCGCGAGTTGGCGTCGTATTGCACCTGGAGCCGGGCCTTGAACTGCTCGATGGGCGCCGCCACGAACGACACCGTCCACCCGGACCCAAGGCCCGCAATGAGGTGGCCCGCGAGCGGAAGTTTCTTTTCCTCGGCGTACAAGTTGTCCTTGACCAACCGGCGGTACAAGTGGAGCGAGCCGAGCATCACCGAGTCCATGAGTACCCAGCCCACCAACGGAGGCGTGAAGCCCTTGTAGAACCCGCGGAAGCCCTCGCTCCGGAACGTCTGCCACACACAATCCATGGGACCTTTGAATCGGCCCTCGGACGTCTGGAGCCGCACTTTGACGGTGTCAAACGGGTGGCCCACGGCGTTTTTGGTGACGCCCGAAAACATGCCGGCGACGAAGCCAAGGTATTTTGGCGGCGGGGAGGTTTCTTCGCTCATGGGTGCAAAAGAGTGTGAGTCAGTGAAATTCTCCGGTACCGGCGAGCGCGGGGAATAGGCGAGATGGAGTGGGAGGTGGAGGCAGGAAACGGGGGCGGGGTTGGAAGCGGGTAGCGGGTTACGGTCGGTGATATACGGTAGCACCGCCATTGCAACCGTGTGGTTCGTGTAGTTTTGATGGATTCCACGGGGTTGATTTCTTGGGGATGTTGTGGTGGGGTTATTGAAGCGTAGTTATGGTGCAAACCGTCGCGGCTGGAGGATTTCGCAGACTACTTGATCACAGGTCCACCATGACTTTCCACCATGACTTTCCACCAAAGAAACCAACACAAATCCACATCCACCAAAGAAACAAGACACCAACACAAATCCACAAATCCTCCACAAAACCAAACACATTCATCACCCACATCCTCTCCACCTCACTCCTCCACTCATCCTGTGTAAACCCTCCACTTCTGTGCGCACTCCAACCACTTCTTCTTCATGAGCCAAAGGAAAGAGCCCGGTGTCAAGCCCGAGCCCAATGCAGGAGCAGTCAGGCCGCTGCTTCAGCCCGGCGCTGGCCCGAAACCCACATCCGGCGGCGACTGGAACGTGATTCCCCTCAAAGCGTGCACCCAAGCTGACCTCCAGGACACCCGCCACCACATCATTCGGTTCCAGACCAAACAGGACGTGGACATCATCAACAACTTCACCCACCCGGTGCGGTTGCACCGCAAGGACCCGCAGAACATCCAGTTTCACCTCTCGCGCGAGGAGATGGACAAACGCCGCAAGGAGGGATTGCTGGGCGACCGCAAGGTGGAGGAGGTGTACGAGGACGAAAACGGCAACCCGATCGAGCGGGCGGACATGTCGCAGGTGGCGCCCGATGGCGGTGCCCGGCGCCACCGCCGCAACTTGTTCAAGCGCAAAACCAAGCAGGTGCACATGATGGACGAGAAGAAGCGGAAACTCCGGTACGAGGAGTACTACCCGTGGGTTCTCGAGGACTACAACGGCAAAAACGTGTACGTGGGCAGCTACGAGGCGGGGTCGCTGGAAACCACCAGTGTGCTCTTTGTGTTCGACAAGGACGGCTTCAAGATGGTGCCCACGGAGAAGGTGTACAAGTTCACCCCCAGAAACCGGTACGCCACCTTGACGTTGGAGGAGGCGGAGGCCAAGATGGAAAAGAACCTGATTGCGCCGCGGTGGTTGATGAAGCACATGGATGAGGAGGGCACCGACCTGCGGTTCCGTCGCGACGGCTTTGGTGCGCCGGTCAACCCGCTGGCCATGAGTCTGAGCTCGTCCGGCAGCCGGTTCCGCATGCGCACGGTGCAAGGCGGCGCCACGCTGAACGACCGCGACTCGGACCACGACGACTTGGACTTTGATGAGGACTTTGCCGACGACGAGGAGGCGCCGATCATGGACGGCGACGAGGAGGAGAACAAGTTGCTGGAGAAGAAAATCAAGAAGGAGATGCTCAAGGCGGCGCACTTTGACGGCCAGCTGGATGCCGATGGCGACGATGACCTCGACGACTTGTTTGAGGTGGAGAAGTCGCGCAAGGTCGACAAGGAGGGCAAGAAGTTGAAGAAGGTGTTGAACAAGACCGAGGGCGGCGTGTACGACAGCGACAACGAGGATGACTTGTTGCCGCACGTGTCGCTGTCGGACTTGGAGAGCGAGGACGAGTCCGAGCCCGAGATCGCGGTCAAGGCCGAGGTGGACGACGACTTGTTGCCGCTTCCGCGCGCACGCTCCATCTTTGCCCGCAAGGCCGGCAACGGCTACGTGGTGATCCGCGCCCCGGCGCTGTTCTTGGGCGGCTTTCCTGCGGGCGAGTGGAATCCCTCGGCCAAGAAGCGGCCGCAGACGTTCGAGGCGCCGGGCACCAAGCGGGTCAAGAGCGACACCCCCAGTGCAGCCACGCTGCCGGTGCCGGATGTTGGCGGTGCGGTGGACTTGAACCAGGCGGGGCCGGGCGGCGAGTTGGTCACCACCTCGGAGGTGTTGGATATTGTGCGCAACAATCCGCTCACGACGAAGGAGTTGCTTTTGAAGCTTAAGAGCCGCATCAGCGCCCACAAGGACAACAAGCTGCGCATCATTACTATTGTGAAGCTGAACTTGAAGTTGGTAGAGGGCAAGCTTGTGCTCAAGACGGTATAGGATAGATATTAGTAACGGCGTATGCAACGAATGATTGTAGAGGCACGATTGGCTGTTGTCTACAGGGATCTTGTCCAGAGGACGCTACTGAAGGTTTAGGCGAACGTGAGTTACTGTAAAGTTGGTCTTGTCCAAATTTGGGTGCTTGTATCGTGGGTGCTTGTATCATGGTTTTCGTCATGGGTTTCGTATCATGGGTCCGCCTGTGTTCCACAATACCATCACAACCTACACCGTCACCGTATGAAGTCTCTTATTATACATCCAGTATAGCACCAGCCCATTCTATAAACACTTACAAAACCTCCACGATCTTGTCGTCATCCTCCTCCGAGTCAACCTCCATCTCATCCTGTGGCTCAGCGGTGTCTTCGTCTCTCATCAACATCTGCACCACCCTGTCACACAAGGCGGTGATTTCTTCCGTGTCCGCAACCTTGTGGATCTCACGCACCAACGCGTACACCGACTTCTCTCTCAAGTGCTCTCTCATCTCCTTGGTGGTACACAACAACAAGAGCGACTCGAGGTGAGTGCAGATGATCGACTCCACAGGATCTCTCTTCTTGTCTGGGGGCAACAACTGCAACTCATCAGGCAAGTTGAACATGTCGTCCTCGTCCAACTCCTCCGGGCCGGTAATGGGCAAAAGAATATAGGGCAAAAGGTTGATGTTTTCGTCCGTCACCAACTTGTCGTGGCTGTCCACGTCGAACAACGAGTTCTTGATGGTGGACGCCACACCCTCACGTCTAATCTTGGAGTCATACTTCTCGGTGAACACAAGCAACTTGGAGATGGGCACCACGTGGTCGTACGCCTGTTCGGTGATGAAGTATGTGCGGCCGTGTTCGAACCGCGAGATGTCGGCGAAAAAGTACGACAAGTAGTCGTAGTCCGCGTACTTGTTCAACGTCCGGTCGGAGCCCTTGACAAAGCAGTCCATAAGGCAGTCCATGGCGTTGTGCAGCGCGAAAACCGTTTTCTGCTCCTCCAGAAGCGCCACCTTGACGTCGAAGATCTTGGTGATGGCGTCGTTCTTGGCCAAGTTGGCCAACAAAATGCACATCAAATCCGCATTGATGTTGGTGGGTTTGATGATGGCGTTGGCGAGAAACTCCACGTACTCGATGTCTTCCACAATCAAGCGGCGCATGGTGTCGTCGCCGCACAAATTGGCCAAAATCGTCACCGACTGGCTCACGGTGGTCTTGCCGCTATCTTTAGACAAGGTCTTCAAGTCTTTGATGGCATCGTAGTTGTTGTAGGCGAAAACCTGCTGGTGGGGACCCAGCGAAAATCCCACAAGGTTGTCGAGCGCAATCTGCATCACCGCAGGCTGAGGCGAGTGCAAAAACTCCACCAATTCTTCGAGTTCAGTAGGCATGGGGAGAAGAAACGTTGTGGAGAGAAAATTTTGTAGCACATCAGCCGTATGTATGCAGGCAGTTTTCGCAGCCAGTTGCGACCTCTACTGAGAACACACCAAGTGTAAGTCACACCAGGTCTATTCTTAAATGTATGGAAGTTCTGTTTTCATCTACACAAGCATACTCTACTCTCGACTCTACTCTCGACTCTACTCTCGACTCTACTCTCGACTCTACTCTCTACTCTCTACTCTCTACTCTCTACTCTCTACTCTCTACTCTCTACTCTAATCTCGACTCTCAAGTCCACACGACGTTCATTGGCTAGAACCGGTCCGCCACCTGCAAGTAGTAGTAGTAAAATGCCACAATGAGCAAGTGTCCGTCAAAATTCAACCGCTCGTCCACCGAGTGGATATTGCCGTGGGGAGTAGGAAGCCCGGGACTGTACCTAAAGATATTCTTAGTCAAGCCCCAGTACGACTTGGTGTCGGTGTTTCCAGTGCTGATGTACGGCGCCATGATAAACGTGTCGTTCTGGCCGGGGAACACCAAGTCCTCATACAAGTACCGCAACGACCCACCGAAAAGACTCCACACATCATCTCCCACTGGAGTGATGGGCGCGGGCTCCAACGGTTCATTGAAACTGTAGTTGATGTAGCCTCCGACTGTTTTCTTCTTCACCACAATGCCGTTGGAAACCACACCCAAACCGTATTGCTCCGCAAACTCCACAATCTGATCCAAAACTTTCTTGCCGGTGGAGGCCACGGTACTTTCCACGACAATCCGGTGGTTGATCAACACCGACGCGCTTTCGGGTAACGCATTGGACTTGACTCCTCCGTGGATGATGTCCACTGCCTGTGATGTGGTCACAAGGTATTTGGACTCGAGATCCAGCGTCAAGAAGTCCAATACCTTCCTGTTGGCGCACTTGTCCAAATGCGCCCTCAAGATGTTCTTCTTGAGCGTTTTGTCCACAGTGGTGGAGTGTTCGGCCACACACTGCAACTGGTTCAATACCGGATTGACGTTGGAAATGATGCTGTCGAACTCTTTGTCCTCGATACGGCTGACCAATTTTGCCAAGAGCCCGATCGACGTGTGTTTGGGCGGAACCGAAGAGTGGCCGCCGGGAGTGAAGATGTCGATCATAGAATTGAGGTGGCCCTTTTCTCCGGTCGCAGGCAAGACGAACTTCTGGCCGTGGTCTTCGACGTAGCCTGAATTGCCCTCGTCGATGATTTGGAAGAGCGAGTTTTCGCCGTATTGGGAAACCAAGTGCTTGCCAATTTCCTCTGCCCCGGTTCCAGCTGCCTCTTCGTCGTAGCCAAAACTCAAAATGACTGTTCTCTCGGGCGTGAACTTTCCTTCACTCAACAAGAGCTCCACCGACTCCATGAGCCCCACCAATAAATCCTTACAGTCAGATACACCGCGGCCGTAGACGTATTTTCCGTCGTAACCTCCTTCGAACGGAGGAAACGTCCACTGGTCAAGCGTAGTAGGCTGGATTGGCACCACATCGTAGTGCGCCGTAAGCATAATGGGTTTTTTCTCCGAATCGGACCCCTTCCACGTGTATACCAAGCCGAACTTGTTGATCTTTTCGAGCGTCAAGTGCTTGTGGACCAAGGGGAAGGTGCGATTCAAGTAGTGGTAGAACTTCTCAAAATACTCCCATTGGGGCTCCAACTCGTACAATTTCTCGAGCGAGTCCGCCGAGTTGGGGTTTAACATGCCATCGAATACTTCGGTGGGATGTTGCACTGCGCCAAGGAGTTTAGCTATGGACTGGTTGCGGAACGTTTCGTCGTGGAGAATCGCGGCAATAGTGTCACTTTCATAAGTGTACTTTGAAGCGTCAATCTTCTCCACGATAGGACAAAGGGAATCCGGATTGGAAGGGTCAGCGTTTAGCCCAATTGTGGGTGTTTGTTGGTAGTAGTAGTAGTAGTACAAGCTGGGGAGAGCAAGACATACCAAAGCGAATTTGGCGAGCCGTGAACGCGATGGCAGTGGCTTTGCACCTCCATGGATGGGCAATTCCGACTCTGTGTTTCCCATTTTGGTTTTGGCTGAACGAGGAGTAGAGAGAAGAAGCAGGGAGGAAAAAGGTGGTTACTTTAGTGCCAATATGACTGACTGCTGAATTCCGTGCGAACATGCGGCTCCGACCAAAAGAGCAACGGAAGTATGGACGCCACATTAATAAAAAATGTTTTGGCATTTCGGGAATATTAGGTATAATGTGTAGTTATTGGTACTGACGGAGTCCTTGCTATAAGTTTCCACTAAATGCTTGTGCCGTGAGTGACGACTAAGTGATTATGTAGTGATTACAGGTATATGGAGCAATGAGAGATAAGATAAGCGTCGAGGAAAACAGAAGGGTGAGGAAGTCAGAGAATAAAAGGACTGAGCAAAATGGGCGGTCCAGCTAGTTTCACCGTCAGGACTTGATTTTACTGGGTCATACTGATACGGGCTATGTTGTCCGATAAGAATTAGTATGTGGGAATTAGTATGCGCGAATTGACAAGCAATTATTGGCAAACTAATGGCAATAATACCAATAGAATAATCGTAAGGGATCAATGCAATGGTGGCAATGTAATTATATCCATACTAATGTCTCAGTATGTTACTATCCCCGCTAATGTGTCAATGTATTACTATCCATACCAATGTATTAATACCAATGCATCAATCTAAAAACTATTGTCCGTCGCGACGTACATATTGTCCACGGCAGCAATTTAATGCTAGTACGTATACACTAGAACAAAGAAAAAAACGACAATTGGTCAGCGAGAGTCTTCTCCTTAGCATACTTGATCTCTGGGACCATGATGTCACCTCTCACGGAGTAACCGTGCTCCACACCGGAAAACAAATTAATTTGGAATCTGGCACCGGTTTCAATCAACTTGGCTTCAGTCAAGTGTCTCAATTCCGCAGGGAAAACCACATCATTTGTGGCAGCAGAAATTATAATAGGCTTTTTGATCGCCTCAACTTCCTCAATCGAAACGAACGAAGGGTGAGCGATAGCAATGGCGTCAGCAAAACCATCCGCAGCAGCTTGTTGAGCAGCGTACTTGGCACCGAAACAGTAGCCAACAACACCGACAAAGACACCGGCACCAACATCCTTGCGGAGCTTAGCCAAAAACTCGTCCACAATAGGTCTGGTGATTTCACTGGTGTGGCTCTCGAGCCAAGTGTAAATACCACCCTCACCTTGGGTAATGTCGTAGGCGTCGCCCTTCAAAATGTCAGGAACCAACACCTTGTATCCGTTTCTGGCAAATTCATCGGCAACCAACAACACATTGTTGAACTTGTGGCCAATAAGATCAGTCATAATGACGATCAAACGCTCAGAGTTAGTTCCAGTGACGTAAGTGTCCAAGTCGTAAACGGATTGGTGCTTGCCAACTGGAGTTCCTTCATGGAAGTTGGCAACGATGCAGCACTTGCTTGGTGGGAGAGAAGCCATTTTGATTGCTGTTTGTTGAGATTGTTAACGAGTTTGATTTCAGAGAAAAGTGCTATTTTATACGATTCAAACAATAGAGACCTGTCATTATGCACGAAGCTGTACAATGTCTTTCGATGTTGTGCATATGGCAGAGACCTGGAACATCTCCGTCGGGCGAAAAGCCTCCTCAACCAGAGGCAAAGACAGTTGAGAGGATGGTTGTGGGTCAACATTCGCAATTTTTGTATCTGATTGGCCTCCATTGGCGATAATTGGGTCCCAATTGACGGTGTAGCTTGTTTGCAGCCTTGACAGTTAGGTGTAGTGGCGGAATACATGATGTTCTATCGGAGATCTTCCCTATTTGGTACATCTCCGACCATGGGCACGACTTATGTCCGCGGTAGTCTCCGCGGTATTGCACATTAGTCCGATTTGCCCCTTTGATTGGAGGTAGTTAGCTATACACCGGACGGCGATATGCTGGATTCGTCGCGTTTACGATATGCCCTTCGGCGTTAATGTCGCAAATCGGATATATTTCTGGTTCAGAACTATGTCCGTTTGGAGCCGTACCTATAGCGCTCGGAGATTTTGTTTATTGTTCGCTGGTGCTTGGCTGCTGGATGCTTCCCCCGCGGCCTCTTTCCACTTTAAGACGGAGATAAGCTCTATTCGCCGTACGTCAGATATGTCCCTCGTCGTTTATTTCTCAAGACGGATATATTGCTAGTCTGGCGGCGCAGTCGCACATTGTGGCTTCAGCTCTGTCGGAGTTCTCGTCCGCTTTCCGACATTGCATGGCGTCGGTGTTTTACGGAAATGGTGGTATAACAGTCTGCTTTACGCGTACTACAATTTGTTCGTCAACTTTTCAATAACTGGTTCACATTAAATGATTTGAAGCAACTATTTAAATGTTACCCATGGTGTTTAAGCAGGTCAGGTCGAAAACTATCAATGCAATCATCTATATCCGCTTATAATGTAATGGGATCAACTTCAGCAGAGCCATTGAATCTAGTTCCCGCCCAAGACTCTCAGTTCAAGGGTGAAAATCATTCTCCCCTGGAGGAAAATATAAAAGATAGTCCATAGGAGTTGGTAACCTCTATGAGTATCACCAGAAATTCAGGAAGATTTATTTCCTAGACTTGGCTGACGTTGCGAGACAATTTTTAGACACGTATTTCTGTCGACCAATTTGCCGCTGCTGATTCATTGTTCCCCACAGGGTTCATGAATGTAACACAACCGTCGACTAGTACAAATGTTCGGAACGTCAGTCTCAATCTTGCCATGTCAGTGCAAGTACACACAACATTGTTTCTGACACCATTTCCTCCATTACAGCTACAGCCATATAAGAGTTGAACATGTTCCGCTATACACTAGAACAAAGAAAAGAACAGAACCTGGTCAGTGAGGGTCTTTTCCTTAGCATACTTCACCACTGGGTCCAGAATGTCGCCTCTCACGGAGAAACCGTGCGACACGCCCGAGAACAAGTCAATCTGGAATCTGGCGCCAATCTCCACCAATTTCGCCTCGGTCTGGTGTCTCAACTCAGGAGGGAAAATTGGGTCGGTTTGCGCCGCAGAAATAATGATGGGCTTCTTGATTTGCGCAACCTCATCCATGGACACAAACGAAGGATGCGCAATAGCACCCGCATCAGCAAAGCCAGACTCAGCAAGCTGTTGGACGGCATATTTGGCACCAAAACAGTAGCCAATCACCCCAATGAAAGTGTCTGCGCCGACGTCCTTGCGGAGAGGACCCAAAAAGCCATCCACGATTGGCTTGGTGATCTCGTTGGTGTGGCTTTGGATCCAAGTGCTCAATTCTCCCTTACTGGCATCGTAGGGGTCATTCTTCAAGATGTCTGGAATCAACACCTTGTAGCCGCATTTGGAAAACTGGTCTGCCAACAACAAGACGTTGTTCAACTTGTAGCCGTGGATATCCGTCAAAATGACAATAATCCGGGTGGAGCTGGTTCCGGTGACATAAGTGTCCAAATCGTAAACCGGTTCGTGCTTGCCCACGGGGGTTCCTTCGTGAAGGTTAGTTAAGGTGCAGCATTGTCCTGGAGGGTTGGAAGCCATTTTAGTTTATGGGTTTGATTCGGGTGAAACAGTAGAGGAGAAATTACGCATTTATACGACTCGGCCCGTAGGGTGTAGTCGTGTCTATTATTAGAGAATATGCACTACCCGCGTACAAGGAGTGTCGATTCCTCACTGCGTAGAGGCTACACTTACTACTCTACCACGCTAGAGAAATGGAAAGTGGCGATCTAATTAGATGATTTGTCTTTTCCAGATTTTTTTTTTTTTTCTTTTTGGTTCTTGTGGCAAGATATTTGGTATTTTGCTCGTAGTATGTGCAATCGGGGTGGTTGTAACGCCACGGAGTGCCGAATTTTCCGAAGGAAAATTCGCCAATTCGCCGTTTTTCCGTGCGATCGGTAGTCCCCACCTGCCCTCGGAGAGATCAACACTGGGGTTTTCTCCGCGCTGACAGACGTCGCAGCCGGAATTGCCATAGGCCCCTGTTGCGGGCAAATTCATTTTGGAAATTCAATTCCGGAGTTTGTCCATATGGAGAGGGTCCTCTAACCTTGCGGAAAATATATTTACATCGTAGTCTCGCTTCCTCTACTTAGCATCTATTACTGATCGTGTTGTCATTACACATTAGGACTTAACATGTCTGCCCTTACTAAGGCGTGAATCTGAAGGTTAGTATCGACCGAAAGTCTAAAGTTAAAATAAAACATACGTCTTGTACCGAGGCATGGATAAGCTGTCTCACCTCAAGTGCTAACCACACCTTGATCATATTCAATGAGACCTCATCACGGAGAATATCCCTTCCCTCTTTCAGAGCACCCAACTTTCTCAACACGGGCAAAGAGCTTGCTTGTTAGTACTATGTAATCGAAAACCCCACCATTTGCTCCGTAGGAAATCCCCACAAAATCGCATATACGAACCTTGCAAACAAGTCCAACTCCGGATCAAGCTGCCGCCCAATCCCCTCTAAAAGTAAAATCGCCACAATCACAGTGATGAAATCACCTTCCATTCGGACGTGATGAGTGCGAACCATCCCCAAAACCTGATCCAAGAGATCGCCTATACTAACACTCCCCAACGTAAATGTTCTTTGCTTCATCCGGTCAACCAACTTCTCCACTTTCAAAGCAAAGATTTCTTTGTTGATCACGGTGTCTGGCGTTCTGGATCTTTCCACCATCAACTCGCCCGCGGTGTATCCATCGAACTCCGAAAGCGCTTTGAACAAGTCGATGAAGTTCACCCGGTCCGTTTGGTTCAATTCTGTCACTAATCCCACATCCAAAAAGCATATTTCGGCGTGGTATCCATGCTCATAAAGCAGCTCAAGCTTTTCATACCAGGCATGGTCATTATCGCCCAAGGCGAGTAACTCCTCGGTTATGCGATTAGTTTCCTGCTCGTTACTGGACTTGACAATCTTGTACTCCTTTTCATGCTTAAACAACTCGTTTTTGTAGAAACGCACAAGCATGTTTCCTGGGTGCAAATCGGCATGCACGAAGTTGTCTAAGAGCAACATTTGTAAAAATGCGTCAAGGCCCTTGTCACTGATCTCTTTCAGAAGATTTTTGCCAAAGTTTTCTTTCAATGAGAGCATTCGACTCATGGGAATAGCTTTGATGTACTCTTCTACTAACACTTCCTTGGAGCTGAAATTCAAATACGGTTTGGGGAAATGGATATCAAGCCGGTTGTGGAAATTATGGCGAAACTTAGCCAAATTCAAAGATTCGATCCGTAAATCAAGCTGGAGTCGCATTAAGATAGAAAACTGCTCCACCTCCTGTGGTAGAGAGAGCCACTCCATATTGGGGAGCACATCTATCATCTTGGCGAAGAAGCTCATTATGGCCAAATCGCGGTTCACTTTAACTTCGACCCGGGGATGCAAAACTTTGATTGCCACCTGTTGCTTTGAGTTGAACAGGTTAGCCAGTTGGGTGACCACCATGTTTTGCCAAAATTGAACATGCTCGGGTGTAGCCAGCTTCAAACTAAGCTGAACCTTCAAGTCTTGCTCGTCGTTAGCCTTTCGAATAGCCTTTTCCGATAACTTCGCCAAGTAAACTTGTGCAATGGCTCCAACACCAACCGGAGTTTCGTCAAACTCGTCAAAGATCTCTTCGAACGGCATGCCAAAACTAGCACTCAAGATGTTTTTTGTCAGATGAAAAGAGTGAGCAGTGGCGTTAGAATGTAAGTGAGACAACTCCTCGCACAAATCACGAGGGAAAATGTCGGTTCTAGAGGCCGCCCATTGTGCCAATTTAATGAAAGAAGGACCTGCCAACTCTGCGGACCACCTCAAGTACCGGAACCACATTCTGGCCCCATATCTGGATCCATCCTTTGTCTCACGATCTTTTCTTCCAATCCAGCAAATAGGGGAAGCAAATATAAGGGGGAAAATAATCGTGGCAAGCTCTAAGAACCGCACAACAGTGACGAATGGATCAATTACATAGTCTTCAAGGGTAAACTTGAGACGGTAGAATAATCGAGCATACCACGGTCCCAGACTTTGTTTTTTACTCCGATAAGTTCGAAAGCGTTCGTCCTCCTCCTCGATAGATGCTTGGTAAAGTCCCATTTCGTACGTTTCCGCGGTTTCGACAGGTTTAAGACTGTGGATGGAAGTGGTTGAGTCGCTTCGAAGGCGATCCCATTGCCAAAAGAGAAGAACGCCCGAAGGCACCCCAATAGCCATTGAGCCAAATAGAGGGTCATTTTCGAAGTTTGTTCTTGTGTGTCCTTGACGGTATCCTCGATGGCCATATTGGTTATATGTATACTGGTCATGCGATACTTTATGGGAATTGTAAAGGCTGAGAGAGCGAGAAAAGTTCAACATTAGCGAACTTCGGTAAGGGTGTTTAATCCCGCCTACCCAGCTCTTGATGCCCGGTTGATGCAATGATAGTCTCATGGAGTAGAAAGAAGTGAGTCTAAAGTTGCTTCGAATGCGCATTTTGATGGTGCAGATATCCTATCGCGCGCACATACCCCATATTCCAAGAACAAGCTTGAAGGAATACCAGATGGAATCGCAGAAGGAATCCCAGATGGATCACCGGATGGATTGGAAGATGTATTACGAGATGTGATCCGAAATGGATTACGAAATGGATTACGAGATGGATTACCAAATTATTTAGGACGTATCCACTAAACGGAATTATTGTATTTATGGCACCTGTATTATAAATAGAAAAATGTACTTTACTGTATTAGTTAGCCCTTTGGCACATCCCGCCTTCTGCCTACGTGGATTCAATAGGTGAAGCTGCAGATTCCAACTTCAAATGATGGCGAAGAATGGATGCCCAAAGATAAATCGTACATGTTCCCTTTGGATTCGTTCTAACTCCTCTGCGCGCAACGATTCCGTCATGGGCATTGAACAGATCTTGGAACACGGCGATTTTCACCCAGTCCAACAGATTTAAGTGGTCAATCATGTGCTTTTGGCTCGGCAATACTGGTAAGCGTGTGTCTTCCAGAAACAACGGGTACTGGCCATCATCATGAGTTGTGAGAAGAGACATGTGCTCTCCTATGGCTTTGTCGTTCGCTTCTGTTTGAATTTCAAGAACGGGATCTTTGAATAGTGAGGACAAGCCCGATTCTTGTTTGTCAATGCTGGCTTCGGGATTAGACTCTTTTTTGTCGATGCTGGATCGGGAATCGGACTGTGGGGGTTCCACTTTCTCTTCAATAATTCTGGTTTGGTCGTATGCTAACCTGTCTTCGGCTAACAACATATTTTCCAATGCATTTTCAGTGAGGTTGGACGTGTCTCCCTTGAAACTTTCATGGTGAGCTAAATGAAGACGTTCTTGTCGTCTGGTTTCACCTTGCTTCGCATGAGAAGCATCAATAGTTCCTCCATGGTACACCGCCAGTTTCACATCATTCCAGTGTTTTTCAATGTCGAGAGACTTGAGGAAGCGAATTTTAACCACACTGTAACCCGAGACGAAAAACGACAAGCCGATGATCAACGGAATGTACACCGGGAGAAGGAAAATCGTCGCTGAAAGAAGAAGCGTCCACTTAATAACTTTGTTCGACCGTATCAACGCTGTTGCTTCTTGTTTATTTCCCAGATGGTCCCGGGGATCCAAGACTCGATGCGACAGGTGTAAATCGACAAATTTGGGCCATACGATAGCTTTGCCCACTTTGGAAGAAGGCAAATCTTTCAAGTAGTTGATGTTGATCGAATCCAACAGGTCAAATGGAGAATACTCGGTGATGTAGCTGGTGAAAAACGCCACACTTCGGTCATTTTTAATATTGGCAAGCAAGAGCCGCATTTGGAACTTTTGAAGACCCTTAAAGTATCTAGAGCCCGGAAACGCCATTTGTTCGAGCAATCTGTCCGAGTCGCCCAAAAAAAGCTCTCTTCCTGTAGTTCCAAACAAGTAATTTCCCACAATGTTGGCGGTTTTATCAAACAACCCCTTCTTGAAAAACCTCACACCAACATGCGGAGAGGCAAACGTCGCAAAGAATACAGGAGTCACCTCGTCAAAGAAGCCCAATTCGTTCAAAACGCCAATCACATATCGCGAGATCAACCCGCCCAAGGAATACCCCACAATACTTATCTTCGAAACCTTGCATTGGTTGATTTTCTTCAATGTTTCGATCTCATAGAAGAGATCAGCAATGACACTGTTAGAGCACCGCGGAATGCCGTCGTATGTTTTCCAGAAACGGAAAGACGATGGTTTAAGGGTAACAATGCGCTCCTCAGAAACATCTGCCAACGAACTAACCAC
Source organism: Clavispora asparagi (assembly GCA_030573135.1). NCBI lineage: Eukaryota > Fungi > Ascomycota > Pichiomycetes > Serinales > Metschnikowiaceae > Clavispora > Clavispora asparagi. The sequence goes on from JAJMCU010000035.1 coordinate 25,647, forward strand.
TGCAGATTCTACCGTCTGCAAGTGATTCGGAGTTCCCCAAAGTCCATGGATGAAAATGAAAAGATGGACGTTTTCCTCTGCAACTCCGTTCCTACTGGCCATAATAGTGGTGTCGATGCAATTGTAAGCGGTGGATTGGGGAAAGAAAGGTGGCACGGTTTAGATCCGGATAGTGTGCACACCGACGGATAGATAATGCATTGCCTATATATATGAGCAAGCATGCATGTGATAATTGCTCCGGACCATGCGTTTGTGTGAGGCTTGGCCAGTTTCACTATTGAATTGGACAAGGGATTCAAATGTCGTTCGATTTTGTCGCTGGAGTGTGAAAAGTAGCATCAGGTTGCACGATAGGAACCGTAGAAGGTGGAAGAGACAAGACGTTAGCGACACGAAGCATTCAATAGAATAGTCCTATCGGGTCAAAAAGAGCCCTACAAAAGACAGAAATGCCGTTTGGTTCCCATATTTTCCCGTTCACGAACAGATCCGTTTGGAGTACCAAAAGACTCAAAGTTGAAGTAGTACTACACCGTTTGGGTCGTGCGCGGGGCCAAGGTGCACTAAAGAAGCTCCGGCGGTTTTCTCTGTAACCAATGGCTCTTTTCGGTGGATCTGCGGCAGCGCCTCTGCTGTCCGACAAAATCAAAACTCAACTCCAGGAACAAATCAGTCAAGAGCTTGCCGTTGCCAACGCTACGGAATTGGTCAACAAAATCACCCAGAACTGTTTTGACAAGTGCATTCTCCAGCCCCAAGACCAGATCACTCCCCAGCAAGATGGGTGCATTAACCAGTGCTTGGAGAAGTACATGAGATCGTGGAACGTGATTTCCAAGACATATATTTCCCGGATCCAGAAGGAAAAGGCGTAATTTGTAAATAGCCAACAATGTACATATGGACGAGCAAGTGTAGAGAATAAGGTGCTGACGCCAAGGGGACCTGACGAGATATGGAGAGTAGCACTAGTTGCTGTAATGCTTTGCTTTTGGCAGTGTTTTCGTGGTACATCTGGAGTAGCGTGTTTGTCTGTAGTGTTATATTTGTCATGTGTAGTCATGTGTAGTAATCCATAGTGAATGTGTATTGTAGTATCATATCACCAAGGTAGGTCCTAAGCTAACCCGGCACCGGTTTACATACCTTGAATTTATTAATAATGAGCACGTCGTGAAAGAAAGAAGCGCCCCTTTGGTTTCGCCCTGAAACCTGAACAAGACATTTTCTTCCATCTTGCCGTTGTTGGCTCGCGAACCCACCTCGCGGTCCAAATAGACCGAAACAGTGAAGACGAGCAAACCACAAATAAACCACAAATAAACCACAAACAAACCACAAACAATTAACACAACAATCACATACAATCACATGCAATCACATGCAACACAAGCCAACAGACCAAACCCTCTCAACTCCCATTCACTCCCGTGGTCAGACTCCCCCAGTAGTGTGTGCATACTGCGTGTGGCGAACACATTCTCACTTCAACTACTCACCTCAACTACTCACTTCTTAACCCCCACGGACTTCTCCCAGGCACTAAGCGCCAATCTAGTTCCAACAAACCTATACAAACAGCGGGATGAGTACAGTTGCCTCCGAATACAGCGCCGAGAGAACCACGGTGCCCATTGAACACAGATTCAATCCCTACTCAGACAATGGCGGTACGGTTTTGGGAATTGCCGGCGAGGACTTTGCGGTGTTGGCGGGCGACACGCGTAATGTTTCCGGATACAGCATCAACTCGCGCTACGAGCCCAAGATCTTTGATGTGGGCGACAACATTGTCATGACCGCCAACGGATTTGCCGCTGACGGCGCCGCGTTAATTGACAGTTTTCAGCAGTCGTTCAAGTGGTACAAGTTCAACCACAACAACAAGAAGTTGACGATCCGCAGTGCGGCGCGCTACATCCAGCACTTGCTCTATGGCAAGCGGTTTTTCCCCTACTACGTCAGCACGCTTATTGCGGGCTTGGACGAGGAAGGCAAGGGTGCGGTGTACTCGTACGACCCGGTTGGTTCGTATGAGAGAGAACAGTGTCGTGCGGGCGGTGCGGCGGCGTCGTTGATCATGCCATTCCTTGACAACCAGGTGAACTTCAAAAACCAGTACGAGCCCGGCACCTCGGACAAGAAGGAGTTGCGGTTCTTGTCGTTGGACGAGGTATTGGAGTTGGTGAAGGACGCATTCTCTTCTGCCACCGAGAGACACATCTACGTGGGTGACGGGTTGGAGATTTTCATTGTCACCAAAGATGGTGTGAGAAAGGAGTACTATCCATTGAAGCGGGACTAGGTCAAGCAGGGCTAGACTGATCTATACACGTAATACATGTGACACGTTGAAGGTTGTAGGAGGACAGTAGGGAGTAGTGCCATGCGGGAGTAAGTATATGATACTGAGTGGAGAGACCATTTGAGAATAGTGCTATACGATTGGGTGGTCGTGGAGGGTTGGTGTTAGGTCATACGCCGTGGCTCTAATTGGGTATTCAAAGGGGTGATTTACTATGCAAAGGGGTGGAATTCATCTACCATTCAAAGGGGTGGGGAATATAAGCTACTCTTCGAGAGGCGACAAATATCTCCTTTTCAAATGTATACTCCTTCCACCATACGGCCAACTTACACATAATGGGTACTTGCATCTTATTCTTATATCTACAGACCGTGGGGATCACCGATCGCAATATAGAGCCGCTACCCACTCACTCCTCCTCCACAACCCAGCACTGTCCATACAGTGCACCCTTACACCGGCAACTCGAAGCTCTTGCCGTGCATCACCTTGGTGTAGTAGATGTAGAAGAAATCCGAGTACACCACCGTCTGGAGAACACCCGCCAACACCGCCACTCCGTCGAAACTGCCCTCAACAAAGTACCTATAGATCCAGTTGGGGATGTACAACGCCCGGTAAATGCCCAAAGCGAAAATGTAGTGGGACGTGATGTTCTCCGCCGAGCCAGTCCGCTGCAACATGTACAACTGCGGAATGATTGCCACACTCTCCAACCAGATGGAAAACGCCCACGTCACTTCCCGCAACGTGTAGGCGTGGGTGATCACCAAAGACGCCACGGCAACAGGACCAAGCAAGAACTTGAGCGGGAAGGTGTCAATGTCTTCGCGAATGGTCTTGTGGTACTTTTTCGTCATCAAGTACACTGTGTAGCACGAAGTGGAGATGAAGACGAGCTTCATCGCCGTGTTGTAGAGGGACACGTAGCTGGTGAACAAGTCGGTGTACCGGAGAACAAACACCACCACATAGAGGATCTGGGTTTTCAACGACAAGCCAACAATCGATTTGTGGGACTCGATGGAGTATAATAGAATGAAGGAACTCGCCAAATGCGAGAGGTCGGCCACGATACGGAAGATGTTCATTGGTGTAGCAAGAGGTGTTTTCTGAAGTGCTGGTTGATGTGCACACTGCGCGCGGTCTAGGTGTTCGGGGTAGAACAAAGAGAGGAGAGGAAGAGAGGGGAGAGAAGATACAAAATAGAGAAATTGGAACTATTGGGATAAGGATGAGAATACATCCGAGAAGGTGGAAATAGATTGATATCAACGTGTTGCATGATAGTGCAACATGGGTGGAAAGTGCGAATGGACCAATTGCAGTGGTTGGTCAAGGAAATTGTTGTGGAGATTGGAAGAAGGATTTCTCCACAGGTTGGATTTCTACGTGATTGCAGAGACTTAAATCAGCTTCACTGGGTTGTAACCTATTTTCTATCATTAAGCAACTGAAAGTGTGGAGAATTTGTCGTAGAATGCGTGTTCTTCCCTGTTTTGTGTCTGTGGTGTCATTCTCCTAAAGACTGATTTCCCCCACAAGCTTCTCATACTCCTCATCGAGCGAAATTACCTCATCGTTGGTATTTTGCACCACATTCATTCCGCCTCTCCGTTGCTTGTGGCCCTCGTATTCCAACCCCATGGCATGAGTCTCCAACTCCTCCGCCGACGCAAATGACTTTCCCTCTTCCGCAATAGCCGCATTCTCCACAAACTCTCGCAACTGCTCCTCCGAAATCAAGAAATTCACCATTTGGTTGGTGGAAAACGTGTTAAACACCTTTATGTAGTCTCCGTCCAAGTACACGAGCGAAGGAATGTTGCTCACGTGGTACATCAGCATCAACTTGGCCGGATCGTGCTCATAAAACACAATCTTGAACCTGACCTCGGGGTACTCTCGCGCAAGCCTTTGGTAGTAGTGACTGGGGTAGTGGTACTTTTTCCAGCCGTCGCTCATTTTGGATGCAAATGCTATTAGAACCGGGCCATTGATGTTCTCCACATCCGCCGCCGACTCCACCAAATCTATGCTCAGGATGATTTTCTCCTTGTCAGGAACCGCATCCGAGTTCTCTTCAATGAAATCCTGGAGCGCCGCAACCAGTCTTTCCCCATTGAACGACACAACCCTCTTCTGTATGGTATCATAGAATCGGAGCGAAGGAAATGATGTGACCTCGAACTGAGACGTGAGATGCTTTTGCTGTCTCCCGTTAACCTTCACTATCTGGAAGTTATCATTGCCACTATAGAGCGATGCGACATATTCGAAATCTGGGTCAAATGCGTTGCAGAACTTGCAGTCATACGCATAGAAATATAGGAGAGAATAAGGCTTGGCGATGATTTCCGGGGCCGACGAGATTTCGTGGTACAGACTTGCTCCGACAAATGCCACCAAGTATAAGAAAAGGAACTTGAGCATTTGATCCGCCTGGAGTACAGCCGCAGCGTGCGCAGATGAAAAAGATAACTACTGAGCACCCACCATTGCACCCGTGCCTCTTTCGTAGGGACGTGGTCATGTGCTTGATGTCACGTGTCACGGGCCAGCTACGGTGGGCGTGTCCTGGCTAATGCGTCCTGCAGCACACGTACTTCGGGATACAATTACCCTTTTTAGTGTCGCAAAATATACGCCCGCTCGTAAAATGTCGAAACCTCGACTGCCGTCGTATTTCATCGTCATCCGTAAAAATAAATATTCCAGTTTCCGATCCCGGTAGACGATATAAGACAATGGTTTCACCTTCGAGACGACACCAGAGATAACGTTTCGGTGCCAGCAACTTTCCTATTGTCCCCAGCAAGTTGCCTGGGCTACGGTTATGCAATGCACATGGGTGCAGGTAAGACATGATTCTACGACAATATTTTCCGCCAGAAGCAGGCTGTCTTCATTTGCGGTTACAATAGATTTGCCCCGTCTCTCGCTCATCTTGGGAGGGAATTGCACTTGTTGTGATCGCAGACCCGTCTATGCAACGATGGCGTGAGCGGAAATACAGATTGTCTTGTTAGAAATGGTGAGATTCCGGTACGGGGGACCATTTGCAAAGAGAAGATCGGCTTCTGGCCCATGATCATACAACCAGTATATGAGTCTTGCACACAAGCATTTGTATTTCGTTCCCCTCGGAATTAGTTCGGACGATGGTCGCACTTCAACTTTTGCGCTTCGGGCGAGAAAAATTGGGCGGCTGGGCAAAAATATTTGAACGGCCTGGTGCGGAAATCTTGGACGCCCTCGCGGGGGATTTTGGCCGACTCCTAGGATATGATTGTCCGATTCCTTTCATGTTCAGTTGCACTGACGATAAATTTACAAATCTGTATTAAAATTAATTTTCCAAAATAAAAACGTAAACTGAGATCAATTAAAAAAGCTTTCTCCGTAAGCGATCCAGTCAAATCACCACCGACAGCATGTTCAAACCCATAGTCATCCCTCAAGGTCCATTTTCTTATATGAACATGATGTATGCTTCTTGATTACAGAATGTGAAGCATTCCTGTCATAACCCAGAATGTTACTTGGTCCGAAAAACCAATCAAATTCTCATATTTGGGAAAATTACACGAGGAAATAAAATTTGCAAAACTTGGCCTCCATGACATTCAAATTGAATTAGTCGTCCGTGCAACATACCATGATAAGAAGGTCCTACTTTAGTATGAGACCCAAGCCAAATCCCCCGCGCGACCGTCCAATATCCGCGCCTGGCCGTTCAAATATTCTTGCGCAGTCGGCCAATTTTTCTCGCCCGAGGGGCACAAATTGAAGTGCGACTAATTCCGAGGGACTGCGATAGAAACTTCCGAGGGGAGCATGTAAATGCTTTGTGGGCAAGACTCTTAAACTGGTTGTAACGCACTGACCCATGATCATAACGTTGCAGGTCGTAACTCCGAACCAAGAATCCCTACTCCCCTCCTCATCCCCGCCTCATCTCTGTACTCGGAGCACTGATCCATAGAAGAAGGAAAAAATTAGCATAGCCAAGCCATCTTCCTCCACCGGATCAGGCAACGGTTACACGGTTGGAGTCACGGTGCTGATCCATTGCAGACGATGCTCCTCGAGCAAACAAGCAGATCCATGCTGGATAGCCGGCCCCGTTAAGGGACACAATGGAAACGGTGACCAGAGAAGCCAGACAGTGCTGGCCACAGGAGTCAAAATTGGACGCGGTGCTGGTCGTATTGCGCGGCCAACCGGCAGGTGCGCCAGCATGCAGAGCCAAACCTGTACAAACCGGTGAGTGAATCAATGGCCGCGTCAAATCCGGCACGATTGCAAGCACTACTTGCCCGATTGGGCGGCGCGCCCGCCTATTACGCTGGTTGGCCATGCGCCCTGCGACCCAACCCGCAGCATCGTGCAGCCAATCGTGGTTTTCCGCGGGCCCAGCAGCAGTCCTACACGCATCTCGCATGGCCCAGGTGAAACTCGTTAACCTGCCACCCTTTAAAAAGTAGTCGATTTTTCCGCCTCGCTCACACGCTTCAGAATTCACCCTCCTGCAATGAAATCCTTCGCTACTGCCGTTTCCGGCCTTGTGCTTGTATCCGCAGCCGCCGCCGCTGACTTGCCCACCTACACATCCACCGTCCTTTCGTCCACCTGTTTTTCGGGCTACTTCAATAACACTTTGGGCTCCACGGTGATTTCTTCCACCGAGTCCACCGTGCTCTCGTCTGCCGCGGCCACCGGCCTTGTTGATGCCGATTCGGCTGTGGTGTCATCGAGTGACTCTGTTGTGTACGAAGTCGATACTGTTTCCGACCACCACACTGTCACCAATCTCATCACCTCATGTTCCGACGGGGGTTGTGCCACCACCACCGAGGTCGACGTTTTGACCACGGTTGTCACCACCGTTGACGGTGAGTTGACCACCTATGTCACAGCGGTGCCTGTCACCTCCATCTACAATGACGAGTCTTCGTCCGAGTCTTTGTCGGCGTCTTTGTCCGCGTCTTCGTCCGAGTCTTTGTCCGAGTCTTCGTCCGAGTCCGACGTCATCGAAATCGAGACCGAGACCGACATCCACAGCACCGTGGTCACTATCACCTCGTGCTCTGACCACATGTGTACTGCCACCGCTGTGACCACCGGTTTGACTACTGTCACCACCACTGTGGATGGCGTCACCACCGTTTACACCACGTACTGCCCATTGTCGGGTGAAACCACCTCCACCACCTCCACCTCCTCCACCTCCTCCACCTCCTCCACCTCCTCCACCTCCTCCACTTCTGCCTCCACCACCGCCACCCCAGCCACGGTTGCACCAGAGACAACGGAAACCCACGTGCAAACCACTGTGGTCACCGTCACCTCGTGCGCCGACAACAAGTGCTCCGAAAAGGAAGTCACCACCGGCTTGACCGAGTTCACCACCACTGTGAAGGGTGTTGAGACCGTGTACACCACCTACTGCCCATTGAGCGGCGAGACCACCAAGACCGAGGCTCCTGTGTCTACGGAGGTTCCTCAAGAGACCACTACTTCTTCCACCACGGTGACGCCCGCTTCTCCAGTGGCTTCTTCGCCAGTCACCACGGCTTCGCCAGTCACCACCGCCTCGGTGGTTTCCTCGTCCGAGGCTACGGTTGATGTCATCACTAACAACATCATCACCCAATCTGCATCTTCTGTTGCTCCTACTTCTTCTCCTTTGATTTCTACCTACGAGGCTGCTGCGGCCCACTTCATGCCATGGGCGATTGGTGCCGTGCCTGCATTGCTTATGCTCTTGTAGATTTAATTCTTCCGGCCGTTTCGGTATGTACATTATAATTTTTGCATCTTTGATTGTTGTAGTTTGTTGGTCTGTTCAACTCCGTAGCAGATTTGTGCTGGCTTCCACCGTGACAATGAAGGTGTCTCGTTGTGGGTTCTCTGTGAGTTCTGCCGCTTTCTGTCATTTGCCAGCTATTTTGTATTCTGTTTTCGGTCTTCTGCATTCTGCCATTCTCCCTCATTATACCGTCATTCTCAATCCCTCATTATACGGTTTGTATCGCTGTTCCAGTCTCCCTTCAATGGTATTCGCCCGGGCATCCTATATCGGAATTCTTTCTTCCCATCTGTATTCCCATGTATACTTGAGAACACACTTCCCAACCCACTCAACCTCTTACTGCCCACACTCATCCTCCACAAAGTAAACTACGTAACACTTCCATCGCAAGACCCATGCTCCGATTTAAATAAAAAAAATCTCATTTTCTCTTCTGTTCTTCTTTCTCACGGGGCCCTCACATTCTCTCACATCACTGTCTCTCTGATTCTTACCAACATTCGCACCCATTTTTGTGCGCCCAGTTTGGTGCACGGATCTATCGTCAACAACCACTTCTTCTCCTATGGACGCCTACGACGTCTTCATAGAACCCAGCGTGGTGTCGCATAGCTTGGGGTGCAACCTCATCTCGCCCAATTCCAAGCATTTGGTGGTGGCGAAGACAACCCTCTTGCAGGTGTTCGAGGTCATCACTTCTGGTCAAGACTCAAACCCGGATCTTTCCAATCCTGCCAAACTTCCTCACTACAAGCTCAAACTCGTGGGTCTGTACAAACTCCAAGGAGAAGTCACCGACGTCAAACCTATCCGTACGGTGGAGAATCCCAACTTGGACTACTTGCTCGTTTCCACCACCATCGCCAAGGTGTCGTGTATTCGGTGGGATCACTCTCGAAACACCATCCTGACGTCGTCTTTGCACTACTACGAACATGCGTTACAGAATTTGACCTATGAAAACATTTACCGCTCGGAGTTGGCTGTTTCGCCCGCACCAAATTCGCTGTTCTGTTTGCGTCACAACAACTTGCTAGTGTTTCTCCCATTCAACCGCATAGATGAAGATGACGACGACGACGACGATGATGATGATGCCAAAATCGATGACGACGATCGTGCCAAAATGAAGAAGGATGAATCTTCCCCCAAAAATGGCAAGGGCCACGAAGAATTGAAACCAGAAGTGGAGAAGACTGAAAAGACAAATGGGGCCATCAATGCAGCATCAAACTTACCTCTTTTCGGATCCAGTTTTATTTTAGAAGCGTCGGCACTCGACGAAAAAATCGGTGATATCATTGATTTGCAGTACTTGTACAACTACAGACAACCCACCATCGCCATTCTTTCGCAACAGAAGAGCACCTGGGCTGGCCTTTTGCCGCAGACAAAAGACAATGTGCTTTTCACTGTCCTTTCGCTTGATATTGTTACTCAGTTGCCCACCACTGTGCTTCAGGTAGAAAACTTACCTTACGACCTTGAAAAAGTCATCGCCCTTCCTTCTCCGTTGAATGGTAGTTTGTTGGTTGGATGCAATGAACTTATTCATGTGGACTCCGGTGGAATTACCCGACGTATTGCTCTTAACGAGTTCACTGCCGACATCACTGCGTCCATCAAAAATTACGTGGATCAGAGCTCGTTGTCTTTGAAGTTGGAAGACTGCTCCATCTCACACATTGCTAACAGCAACAAATTGTTGATGGTGTTGCGGACGGGTGAAATGTTCTTCATTTCCTTCGAAGTAGACGGTAAGACCATTAAACGTATGTCGGTGGAAAAGATTGACCCCGACGTTTATTCAGGCATAAAGATACTTGACCCGGGCTCCTCTACTTGTTTGGACAATAACTTGGTTTTTTTAACTGGAAGAAGTTCTAATTCACATTTGGTTGAGCTTCGATACACCAATGCAACATCGGATAATGTGGCTGCGGATAATGTGACTGCGGATAGTGGCGATGCGATCGATGATGATGAAGATGACATTTATGGTGATGAGGAAACGGTCGATAAGAAAAGAGTCGAAGACAGTACCCTCGAGTTTATTGCCCACGATCAGCTTCTCAACAATGGTCCCATCACGTCTTTTACTATGGGAAAATACACCTCCGAAAAATTCCTCGCAAACCTACCTAACCCATCTTACAATGAAGTATCGATTTTTGCTACTGGCGGTAGTGGCGTCTTGGGGCATCTTAGTATCATGACACCTACAGTCCAACCAGTGATAAAGTCGTCTCTTCAATTTTCTCAGATCAACCGGTTATGGACGATTAATAACAAATACCTCATAACATCAGACGATGCCAATCAAAAATCGGAAATTTTTGACATCAATCAATCGTACGCCAGATTGCCATCCAAGCATTTCATTAACCACCAGTTGACCGTGGCAATGCATGAATTGAATAACGGTGAATTCATTCTTCAGGTAACTCCTAAACACATTATCTTGTTCAACAACAAATTCAAGCGTGTCGCCACATTAGATGAGGAATTGAAGGAGTTCAGCGAGGCAGACATTATTAATAGTGTCTTCAATGACGAATATTTGATGGTCTTTTACTCCACTGGTGAAGTGGTTATCTACAGTGTCAACACCTACAACAAATCCTTCTCCAAAATCGCTCTTCCTAAGTTATTATCTGACACAATTCTCACAACCGGATATATCACAAATTCTAAGCTTTTGAATGTGGTTCTGAAGGATATCAACGTTATTTTAAATAAGGGGCAGAAAAGAAAAAGAGACGAGGTGATCGTCTCAGCTAGGCTGGAGGTGAAAGATGCATTGGATGCTAAACTGAAATTGTTCGTTCTTGTAACAGGTGACAATCGTATTGTTGTGTTCAGCAGATTTCATAATGAAAAGTGTTTCCAATTGAATTCTGTGGATAAATTCACAGATATATTGTCATTGGGATTCTTTGACATTAATGGTGTCGATCCGGATCCTTTTATCAAACAGGTTATGTTGAATGATCTCGGAGATTCTCACTCCAAGGATGAACACCTCACAATTTTGACGGTTGGAGGTGAGATATATTCCTATAAGATGTACTTCGATGGAGAGAACTTTCAGTTTACAAAGCAGCTTGATGTTCCTATCACTGGTGCCCCTTTCAATGCCTACGCCCATGGTACGTCTATCGAAAGAAGAATGATTTACTTTACTAATGTGAGCGGGATCACTTGCATTATGGTCACTGGGGTGGTTCCTTATATGATTACACGTTCGAGACATTCGCTCGTAAAGGTCTTCAAGTTCTCAAAAATTCCAATTGTTTCTTTTGTTCCATTCTCCACTGATAAAATCAAGAATGGATTGATCTACCTCGATACGAAAAAGAATGCAAGAATTGTTGAACTTCATCCAGCTTTTAACTATGATTACAACTGGCCGATCAGAAAGGTTCATATCGGTGAGACCGTCAAGGCTGTCACATTCCATGAAGGCTCCAACACTTTGGTATTGTCGACTTATAGAGAAATTCCTTACAAATGTATTGATGAGGAGGGAAATCCGATTGTCGGGACCAAAACTGATAGACCTTCTGCCACTTCTTTCCAGGGTCTGATCAAACTCCTCTCTCCTATTAATTGGTCTGTCATTGATACATTAGACTTGAGTGAAAACGAGATAGGCTTGCAGGTCAAAAGTATGCCGTTGGATGTTGGAAGTGAGACCAAGAGATTTAAGAGTAAGAAAGAATTTGTGTTGGTAGGAACAGGCAAATATCGCTTGGAAGATTTAGCGTGTAACGGATCCTATAAGCTTCTTGAGATCATTGATATTATTCCTGAGCCAGGAAGACCAGAGACCAACCACAAATTCAAAGAATTTACACAAGAAGACACCAGAGGTGCTGTCACGTCTCTCTGTGATGTGAGTGGGAGATTCCTCGTTGCCCAAGGACAAAAGATTATTGTTCGTGACATCAAAGATAATACTGCTGTGTCAGTGGCATTTTTGGATACATCTGTGTTCGTTTCTGAGTCGAAGAGTTTCGGTAATCTTGTTATTTTGGGAGATACGTTGAAGAGTGTGTGGTTGGCTGGTTTCGATGCCGAACCATTCCGGATGATTATGCTCGGAAAGGACTTACAAGGGTTTGATGTAAGCAGTGCCGATTTTGTGGTCAAAGATGAAGAAATTTACTTGGCTGTGGCTGACAACAACCGCAGATTGCATATACTCCAGTATAATCCGGAAGACCCTCTTTCTTCCAACGGTCAGCGTCTTTTGCACAAATCGTCGTTCACAACAAACTACCTTACGACATGCACCAAGTCTGTTCCTAAGCACGAACATTTAAGTACGTGGTTCGACCCAGAAAATGTTCCGTTTCAGACCATCGGATCCACTGTGGAAGGCGCAATGTACACGGTTTTCCCCGTGAGCGAACCGACCTATAGACGGATGTACATCTTACAGCAACAGCTTATCGACAAGGAGTACCACCATTGTGGATTGAATCCCAGATTGAACAGAATTGGGGTTTCAGAGTCGGTGAATTCGGCAAATTTGCGGGCCATGCTTGATTTCGAGTTGATCCGTAAGTTTACCAAGTTGAATGAAGACAGAAAGCGGACCTTGAGTCTGAAGGTCAGTATGAAGAACGCGCAGGTCGACATATGGAAGGATCTTATCGAGTTTGAAAATGTTATGAACAACATGTGAATAGAAAATGTACAAGAGCTTCTGCTATTTCAGGATCAAGAATAGGAGGTGGTAAATTGGAATTTGCCACATCGGAATCTTTAAATCAGAATTCCTGCTCAATCAATTGGTATTGATCAATTCCTGGTAAATCGGTTTATGGTACACCCACATGTGGGTGTAGCGCGCCTGCACCTTTTTTGTTTGAGTATAACCACTTCAGCTGTTTGTCATGAAACCCAAAACCCCACGGAAAAGCGTGACATTTGTGGCTTCCTCAGACGAAAATGTTGCTGAATTAGAGCCTGAGAAGTCTGTTATCCCCCAAATCAGAAAGTCTTTGCTCATTCTTCCGGTGCAACTCCCGCTAGTACTTTATGGAATGTTCCACCAGGGGCTTACTGAAGATCCGCTCTTCACGATGGTTAAAGGTTTATTCACGTTGGTTTGGGTGCAATTAGCTTATGGTTACTTACTCGCGTCCGTTTTCACGTCGGACAAAGCGAAGAAGAAGAACAGCCCTATTGATACAATGAACTTAGTGATTTCAGCCACCGTGGTTGCATGCGTGCTTGCCAACGCGATATTTGTCATTCTTATTCTTTTTGGCTCGCCTCTTTATGTTCATGTCAGAGAAACCTACGTGTTGTCCTACCATCTTGCGTTGATTCTCGTGCAACCGATTTTGGTAATTTACAGACTTCGTTTCGACGATATTGCGGCTCTCTTCCGGACCGACCACCTTTACAGCGCTACCCTATCCAACACTACGCTCTCCAGTTCTGCGGTGGGCATTTTGGGTACTTGGTTGGGAGTCATTCCGATTCCTTTGGATTGGGACAGGCCTTGGCAACAGTGGCCCATCACGCTTTTAGTGGGTGGATACTGTGGTGCCTTTGCTGGTTCGGCTCTTTCTTTGGTGGTCTGCTAGGCAATTCAGTGTCAATTTTGCTTCCGATAAACACGGGTTAGACTTTTAGCAATGTACACATTGTCTATAGAAGTTATCCGCCCAGAGCCCTATTCTGTTTTGTGTGTAAAACTGGAAACGTTTTCTCTGTGATTTTATTCTCTCTTTTTATTGGGTAGGTGGTGACGTTCCAGTCTCGTGCAAAGGTAAACTTAATGGCCAAAGATATCTGATGGTTCATGCTGGCAGCCAGAAAACTGATAAGCCCCCGTTTTATTGTCACCAGAAATTGGCCGACTGTGCTTGGTTGATATCGCATTACATTTATTTCTAATTACAACGTTGTCTCGAATGGCTGGTATTCGTAAACTCTGCTTGTAGTATGTGGTGGTGCACGTGATGATACTCGAGTTCGCTACCGCATCAAACCCGACTGTACAAACATCTAGTGAACATATTCTACGGCTTCAAGCACACGCCAACAACGTTCCTTTCTTGGCTGGAACTTTTTAATTTCTGTCAATAATTCTATTTATTGTGATTGCAATTTTCGCTTTACAAAATTTCCCTTTTTTGGCTCGCTTGCGTGAGTGTTTTCTAACGTATACGCGTCTCACATAAATATGGTTGGATTTCCAAAGGTTCCACAAATACGTGGTGACACAGACGACGATGCGTCGATTCACCTATATAGCCATGTTGGACCGGCTAAGCCTATTCGGAATCGCAACTATGACCAGCAAATCATGGATATTCTCAACCGAAAACCTCATGGCGATACGGAAGGTGAAACAGATCTGGAGAACGAAGAATTGAATAACCGGTTCCAAAAATATGCCTATAAACAGAGCAATTTTGCGTATAATTCTGAGGAAGAGGATACTCAGGTAGAAGAAGAAGAAGAAGACCACCCTCTCCCGCCAAAAAAGAAGAGCCGATCATCTTCTACCCATACAACTGGTACCCAATCGCTCATATCGATATACGACCCGAAGTTCCTCGGGTTTATAATAGGAGCGTTGGTTGTGTTTTTTGCATGGCCATTTCTGCCTCGGAATGTAGTACATGCGTCGGTTGATTTGGCTGGGGTGAATTCACACATCGCTCGAGTTGAACAACGCGTGCTGGCCATCAATGACATTACTGCGGCCTTAACTGAACAAATCGATATTGCCCAGTCAAAGCAAGAGGCGTTTATGGCGCTTTATTCTCAGACTATAGCGTCGTTGGAATCCCAACTTTCAGCAGTGCAAAATGCTTCTTCTGCAAGCTCGCAGAGGTTTGACAACATCCAAGAAGAGATCCAAACCTACAAACAGAAAATTGATAGCATGGAGTTGGTAAAAGAAAATCCGCAAGAACTACAAACGCGACTTGAAGAGATTTCCAGTCGTCTTGGCCAGCTTTCGAAATTGAATACGGATATCGATAGTTTCAAAGACTCGATCGTCAACTCTTTGGTTGAAAAGCTACCGGAACATGTCCCCATTTTTTTCAAGGATAGAAAGATCCATTACCTTCCGGAGTTTCAAAAGTTTCTCTACTCATTCATCGAAAAGCATAACTCGGGAAGCAAAGTCAACCTCTCGTGGAATGAATTTTTGGAGGAGAATGATTCCAGCTTGAAAAGCTATGTTGAAAACGTGCTAAAACACCCTAATGTGAAATTCGTCACCAAAGATCACTTTGAAAAAAGCTTAAATGACTTTTTCGCACGGGAGAATGCTAAATTGGACTCCAAACTTAGCAAGATTATCGATGCCGCGGACCTCACAGGCAATCTTACCGACTTTGAAACATTGAAGAAGGCCAATGATGTGATGCTAGAGAGCTTGGTGGAAACAGTTACTAAGAGATCGATCAAAATCAACTATGCCGAATACGGCCTTGGATCCAGAATCTTGGGCTATCTCACCAGTACTGGTCTTGATAGCTACAAAACCAAATCCTTTGCTAGGAAATTATTTTTGGGATGGTATGACTACCTCAGCTCCAACGGTTTGCGCTCGGGGGACAAGTTGAAATTCAACGCCAATAACATCTTGGTTGATAATGGTTATTACTGGAAATGTGAGAACGCGGGGTGTTCTGTTGGAATTCGCCTACTGGCACCAATAATCTTCACTGATTTGGTGCTCAAAAACCCACTCTCTTCCAGGCCAACGAGCTTGACGCCCCCTTCCAAGATTTCCGTTTTCGTGAAGCCCAGAAAAAAGCAACAGGTGGCCGGGCTACAAGAATACTTGCGGACCTTCAGACCTGAGTTTCTTAGTGCGCTGGGTTCTAACAAATACTTGTCTAAGTTTTTCAAGATCCAGGAAGTGGAGCTTCCGACCGGGTCTTCTGTTGAACACATTAGGCTTCCTGTAAGTATCATCAACTTGAAGGTTCTCGTGCGAGACTTGTACTTGCAAATTGAAAGCGTCGAAGGTACGACTGGGTTGTGCAATGTCAAGGTTTATGGTATCGAGGAGTACTTTTCATTGAAATATGCAGACGAGTTCGAGTCTATCCTCGGAGAGATACATCAGCAGGAGACCACCAGGCCAGCTTATTATCTGTCTGGATACGACAGCTCGCGCATTCTCGGGGAGGATGACTACGTGTATATGTAACGGGGGTGTAATATGCCATTTATCAGTACTTAGTGTAGAGATGCTTTCAATAAAGAATAGATGAGACGCTTATTCGTCGTCTTCCTCCTCCTCGCCGCCTTCGAGGAACTTACCCTTGACATCCTTCCACAACTTACCCTTGTTGTGGTTCTCGTACCACTTGGTGACACTAGAGTCAAAGTAGGCTTGGAAAGCGAAAGCACCAGCGAAAATGGTGGCAACGTAGATAGAGTTTCTCTTGTACAAGGCAGAGAGCTGATTTGTTAGTATTGGAGCGGAAAACTGGGTGAAACTTTCATCGGCAACGGAACCGCCAGGAATGGCAGGCCACGTCTCTAACGTGGGAAGCCCTGTAGTGTGGAATGGGAAAATACATGAAGTCGGCAAAAGTCAGGCTGAAGAAATAGTAAGGTCAATTGGAGGGAGACCATGAGGAATGCTAGCGGATGTATCTTGATGAACATCTCATTTGACCGAAGTCATCAGTGAATGGTTTTGGACGGGAGGAAAAAGGGGAACATCGGAAATCTCATTGTTTCTGCATGAATCTGGCGAGCCTAGGGTCGAAAGTTTTGTTGGGGACATACCATTTCTGAGTGTCTAGGTAGAGTTGAAAAGTTGAGAGCGAAACTTTGAATGAATTGTATAATGCGAAAACGTGATTGGATGTTTGCGGTGTATTTGGTGTGCACATAGGTACATGGAAACAGCCCGGGTTGGAAACGGTCCACGGCATTGATGGGGAAATATATTGTTTGGCGACAGGCCAGTGAAGTGGATGGATGTATTATGATTTTACATTTGTCTGAGCGGGATTCGGGTGTTTTGTTTGTTTTACATTTGTGTGCGGATTTGCACCCATACGGTGCATAGTAGTGAGGGCCGGAATGAGAGTCAATGCTTAAGCTATTAGATACCAGGCGACGTTTTCCCTGTTAAGTACCGGGTAATATGTCCTGTCTGATTATATTTTCAGAAACCGATATCATGTAATATGTTTGCCAATCAATACCATGTAATAGTTTTGGTATTAAATTCAATTAATGTCTTCAGCCAGCCTTTCTCCAACCACCACCGTATCTCCCGTCAGTCCCATCTTCTCAATACACCAACATTACCCCAATACACCACATCTCCAGTCAATGCCCTGTTACGTTGATGACTTCTTTAAAATCAGTACCATTGAACTACATCGGCCCTACCGATTAAATGTGCATTATAAATGGTTCTCTATTCAAGCTTGGCACCTTCCAACTTCTCCGCCGCCTCCTCAACCGGCTTACCCGCACCGGGGTATCTGCTGCCCTTGTTCTTCACCTTCTTCTCCTTCTTCTCCTTAGGTGCAGCCACTGGGTAACCCTTGGCCGACGCTTCCTGGAACTCGGCATCGGCAGCGTAAATCTCTCTGATAGGAGCCAACAACTCGTTGATTCTGTCGGCCACACCGGCCTTCAAGTCCACCGGAGACAAAGTGCCCGCGACAAAGTCAGCCTTCAACTGCTCCAACGACAGGTACGAGATGGCACCACCGTACTTCTCGGGTCTGTCGACGAAAAAATCGAACTTACCGTCCTCGTTCGCCTTCAACTCCTGGATTGGTTGCACCACGTGCTCAAGGAACGCAATCAAACCGTTGTCGGCGTCACCCGGCGCGCAGAAGGCCGCACCGATCTTCTTCCTCACCACCTTTGGTTCTTCCATAAGGTCGATCTTGGAGTTGGGGTCGGACGCACTCATCTTGCCGCCCTGGCCCAAACCGGGAACCATGCGATTCATCAAATGCGCTCTCTTCTTGTAACCAATGCCTGGCAATTGCTCCTCGGCAAGAACAAAGATCTTTCTCTGGTCCACACCACCAAATTGCACATCCACATCCAAGTAGTGCTCGTCCAACGCCTGCATCAAGGGATAGATCAACCCCGAGAGCAATGGGTTGCTCACCTGTTTCACCACATCAGCTCCGGCCCTCTTGGCGTCATTCTGGCCCACCTTGTTGGACAACTTGAACAAGTCCATGGTGTACTCCGGAGTCAACTGGTACTCGGAGCCAGTGACGAACTTCAACTTTTCCGTCGGCACGTTGATCGACTTCAAGATCGTCTTGACGGTTTTGGAGTAGAACACACCACGGTGTTGCACCGTCTCCAATGGCGCCTTCATGTTGTCCAAGTACGCGTGCAAGTCGGCAATCAACACCGTGACCTCGCATCCGGCCTTCAACAAGTGGGCCAACTTGATCATGGGCACAAAGTAGCCGCAGTGGGTTTTGCCGGTTGGCGCAGTGCCCCAGTAGACCTTAAGGGGTCTTTTTTCATTTTCCAAGATGTTTTTGATGATCTGAGGGTTCAACACCTCTTGCAAGTTCTTGGTGATCAAGTCGTACTGTTCTTCGGGGGACATGGCTAAAGAGAGAGAAGGTGGGTCCAATAATTTTTTGCCCTGGAGTCACACCCGTACCTTCGCGCTTTGCTCTGCCGAGGCTGGGGCCGGTTGCAGTTGCCGCAAACGGGGCCATGGGGGGAGTGGGGCATTGTGGGTTGGCTTTGGGTTGGCTTTGGGTTGGATTTGTGGCTGGGTTTGCCGCTGGGTTAGCCGCTAAAGCGGTGGCGGAATTGGCGGGTTTCTGAACAAAACTTCTTTTCTCTTTTTCTCGGTACACCGCATTGACACTTAGGCGCATTCGCAGAGAACAAACGGCCACTAAACGACTGCAAACCAGCAAACAAAACCCGAACAACATCGGGCCGCCTCCGTGCCACCCCCATATCGTTCACAAACGCTCGCCGCAACATTTCTCCCTCTCCACTTTTTGACCTCTCTGCATCCCGGGGAAAATCCTCCTCGGGCCCTCGTTCCATCGCTAATTCTTCACCACTACTCACATTCCAACCTACATACACACCCTCACTTTGCCGTTGATCTTCTTCTGTCTGATACCCGCTCCACCACCATGGACAACCTCAAGCGGTATCTCGTGACGTTGCCGGAGGCCCTCAACTACGAGGACCATGGCAAAATCAAAACAAACGTCTACAAAGCGCTCTACTACGCCATCACCGCGGAGGGGAAATACGCTCACCACCTTTTCTCCAACATCCCCGACGCAGAGTTGGAAGCACTTGCCAACTACCACTGGGACCCAACTGAGGTCCGCGGCAAGCAATTCTACAAGTACGTGAACAAGAAGTCCTACACCCATCCGCTGGACCAGAGCTGTGGCCGCACCTTGATGCGGGGGGAGCCGGTGTATCGGTGTGAAGAGTGTGGCTACGACAATACGTGTGTGATTTGCGTGCACTGCTTCAACAAACTCGACCATGTGGGCCATACTGTGACCATGTACACGTCGCCGGGATATTCCGCCGGGATCTGTGACTGTGGTGACGAGACCGCGTTTGTGCGCAAGCTCAACTGCAACTGTCAGCAGGATACCGATCTCGCCCAGCTTCCGCCGGCGTTCGCGGAGCAGGTGGAGGCCACGGTTCGCGTGGTGATTGACTACATCTTGGACGTGACCAACTTCTCCATCAACACCTTGCCGTTGATCCACCGCAACATCAACAGCAGAGGCGAGATGAACATCACCTCGGGTCATCTTTCGGACTACTGCTCGCTTCCCGTGGACACCTACGGTGCATTGGACACCAACTCTCCCTTGTGGCACTTGGTACTCTGGAACGACGAGAACCACGACTACCCCGAGGCCGAAACAGGAATCCGTGCCGCTACGGGAGTGGATGACGAGCAGGCCAAGTCGATTGCGGGCGTGATCAATTCCGAGGGCCGCGCCATTCTCAAGTCCTCCACCAACTACGCGGACTTGCTCAAGTCCCAGAAACGCGCGGAAGTGGACGGTTTGGTGGCCACCATCATGTCTGCCCGTGACTACATGCGTGAGGTGATTGTGGGAGCCATGATCGGTTGGCTCGCGGCGGTGATCACATTTCCGGGCGATGAGAGCTTCAAAGCCGAGTGCCGTGCAGTGGTGCCGCGGGTATTCATGGAACCGGGGTTCCAGTTCTCGAAGAACATCCCGGTGGAGTTCTTCCGCCTCACCCAGCCGGAGGCCATCACCAAACGCCATTTCTTCGAAAATGGTTTGCTTTACAATGGCGAACTCTTGAACTTAGCCCTCACCAAGTTGAAACCCGGCATCCTGCTGGTTTCTATTATGACATCCGTCACCAGCATCCTAAGGCCCTCATTCGAGTCGCAATTGGCCCGGTCGAGAATCCAGTACATGTTAGCATTCGAAATCCGTCTTGTGGCTCACGTGCGGAAGAAGTTCATAAAGTCTATTCTCCCGATTTTCTTTGTCGATGCAAACAACAAAGCCACATTCTGTGACCAGTACATTGACATATACCCTATCTTGTTGAACGTGTTGGCCCTCTCCGATAGAGAAGAGCAGATTGCATCATCCAACGAGATTTCTACCCAGTTGTTCACCTGCCCTAAAACCAACATGTCTGTAGTCACGTCAGGCAAGTTGTGTAACATTCTTGGGCCATTGTCAGTTTTGATCGAAACACACTCTTCAAAGAAAAACCATAGTGGCTTGCCTAATTTGTTCGATGTGGTTGTCGATATCAGAAGCAAGAGAGAGAAATCCTCCATCCAGCGCGTCATTTCAGAAACCATCAACACACTCTACCTGATTATCAGCAAAAATAACTGTGATGATCTCATGAGCATTTTCATTCAGCAGGATAATTTGATGCTTTTCCTAAATTTCCTTAAATATTTCCAGGGAGGAATGGAGTTGGAAAGAAAATATGGTGAGCACGTGGAGAGAGAGCTGTTGGAACCATTTTATTCCTTCGTACAAAGATCAGTTCCTGTTTTTCAGCTAATGAACTGCATTTCTTCCACAGAGAATGTTGACAAATCACGGGTTTCAAAAGCTGCTCTCATCACGTTTGAATTTTTGGCCCAGAGAAATATATCATTTACGGCTCCCGGAATTGCTGAATTCAGAGTCAGCAAATCCCCTGTATCATACAGCAACCCGGAGAATTCTTTTCTCTCCTTCATGCTTCAGAATTGTGATTTTTCACAAGTGCTTGAGGCAATAAAGCGCACACGAACTCCTTTTATGCAAATTTCGGACTTCTCGTTGCGGAGTATTGTGCTTGTTTCTCAAGTAAAGGTGGGATTTTGGATCAGAAACGGCATTTCTGTCTCTAGACAAATTCTTTATTACACAGAGACGTTTATGAATGAGGTTTCCTATTATCGGGACTTTCATTTGAATCAAGTGGCAGTATTGGTTGACGATCCAAAAGTTGCGTTATTCAATTTTTTAGAAAGATGGGAATTGTTGGCTTGGTATTCGGGAGAAGTTAACCATAATAGCACAATTTATGAAGACCGTTTCGGATTCATTTGTGAACAATTTGTCATCTTTTTATACATCTTACTCACGGATCGCTTCTTCTTTGACAACAACAAGAGTGAGTCAAAGGCTTCTCACAGAGTGAAAAAGGCGATCTGCTATGCCCTTTGTGAAGAACCCAAGTCTTATTCGGTCCTCAAGGCCGAAATTATTGTTTCAGAATCTGATGCCGTAAACTTTGATGAATTGTTACTTGAATGCGCCAATTATCAGCCTCCAACTGGTCTTACTGACTTTGGAATGTATCGCTTGAAGCCAGAGTTGTACGAAAGTTTAGACCCTGTGAATCTCTATATTGATTCAAGTAAGTCGGAAACCGTCATGGAATCATTGATCTCTAATATTGCTAAGAGTAAGAAAATTGATGAAAAGGGTGTGATTTTGAATCCAGATTTTTACTTCACAGAATTACTGTTTGTGAATGAGCAAATTGGAGAATTTACTAGAACAAAAGACTTTGCCAAATTGATCTATAAAATGTTGCAATACGCCTTGGATACAAAAGACGAACTGCTTTTGTCTTATGTTTTACACTTGACTCACGCTGTTATTTTGGATGATGAGCGTGTTAATGGTGACAGACATTTGTTGGAGAGCTTCATCGCTATTCCTATCAGTGATCTAATGATGACTATTGCCGATTCAACTATGGCATCTCATGTTATTGCTAAAGCAGATTTTTTGCTCGATCTTTTCGTTTCTAGGGATGACCGTATTCTCGAATCCTTGATTGACTGCTTCGGGGAAGATCAAGTGCAATCTTATAAGAAAAGGAAAGTTGGCCTATTTGAGACCGATGCGGATAAGAAGAAACGACAGGCCGAAGAAAGAAAGGCTAAAGTCATGAAGAGATTCGCTAAGCAAAGAGAGAAGTTCATGAAACAGAACAATATCGAAGATGACGTCCTGTCTGAAACTCCAGAAGAATCCTTTCAAGAAGAATTGAACTGTGTGATCTGTGGTGAACAAGAAAACTCAAAGGAGCCCTTCGGCATGTTGTTTTCCGTGAATGAAAGCTCAATATTTTGGAAAACAGCATACGGTAATCAATTTAACGCCGGTGAGAAATTTAATTCCATGGCTTTTGAAGATTGGGACACGAAGTTGACTCCAGAAGAAGGGAAAGTTTATTCTCCGGGCTACCCTTATGAACCAGCGAGAGAAAGAAATCAATTCAAAGTTGATGGTTTTGTCGCCTACAGTTGTTCTCACGGTATGCACAAAAAGTGTTTTGAAGATTCACGCCGCAATCGCGACCAGTTCCATTGTCCATTATGTCATGCTGCGCAAGATCGATTTGTTCCGCGTTTTAAATCTGGTTCTGGGCCATTTATTACTCCTGAAACCCTTGAAGGTGATTTCGAATGGGTAGACACCAACGATCTCTTTTATCGAATTGGGACCTCGAAAGCAAAAGATCTAGTGAGGTCAACAATCAGCGAAGAATATTTAAGCCCAGGAGGCGAATTGAAAGACACCTTTTCAAAGTCTCTTAATTGGGACGACTATATTACCTTAAGCTCAAAGAGCTCTACGGAAGAAAGCAAATTTGTCAATGTGATGGAGCTCACCTCTCTCATCGCGAATACTGTGAGATCGCAGGAGATAACCACCAGGTTGGGCGGAAGAGCCGGCTTATCAAATTTCTTGGAAGAGATTTCTGCGTCCTCGAAAACGTTAATTCGTTCCTTGATTCAAGTTTGCGCCGTCTCTTTTGAGGAATTCAGACTGACATTCATGAACGCCGGCTTTGACCCTGAGTGGACGGTTGAAGATTACTTTTCTGATGGTGCTTTTAACGAAACCGTGGCTTACTTTTTTAAATTAGATTACTCTTGGCATTCCTTAATGAGGGTCGGATTCTGTAATGCGATTGCAAAGGCATATGCGTCTTTATTTCCAAAAGATGTTGCGGGTATAATGCCTCATAAAAGGCTTACGGAATCTCAACTTCGCTTCATGAAAGTTCGTGTTGAACATGATGACTACGATCAAGAGTACGAGGAGCTTCCAGATAATGAAGAAATTTGCAGATCAATGTATTTTGCAGTTGAGAGATGCGTATTGCCATTTTTAAGGCAATGCGCAATTTTCACCGATATATTGACTTGCAGCAAACTTAACGAGAGTACTTACGAATCAATTGATGCGTTTAAAAATCTCAAGGATGCCATTGAAAGTCAAGATCATATGGATTCAGCTGATGCTTTGTGCAAGGCTTTGAATTTACCAAGTTTAGATTCGATCCTTTCGGAGCCATTTGATTCTCCGCGCTCAACGATAGAAGTCGGGGCTTTCTATGGCTTTCTGCTGAACCATTACGCGCGCGATTCATGCATCCAATATCCGGGTGTTGTACGTTTGATCAACTTACCTGATGACTATCAAGATTGTATTACTGACAGAGATCCTATGGTAATTGATCGCAAATGCAATTCCGTTTGCTTGCAATGTGGTGGATACAAAACTTCAGGTGAAATAGGTTTGCATTCGAGAAAATGCTGCCGCATGCCCATCTTTTTCAAGCCTATAGCGAACTCATTGGAATTCCTAGTTTTTCTTGGTGACGATGGTGTTGGAATAAAGCTCCCAGCGCCATATTTGACGGTTCATGGTGAGATAAAACGGGAACGCCAGCCCGGAAAAGCTTCATTAAACCACTACAGATATGATTATCTCAACAAACTTTGGCTTAATGAGGGCCTTTATGGATTCGCTACTCGTTCTATTTTCGGAATTAGAACAGTTCCAGCAAATGCTGTCGGGTTGGATGAAATATTTAATGATGACATGGAATCATCAGGGGATGAATTTGATGCATGGTGATTTTAGATTTGGTTAAATTAACTGCTTAATTACTAATATATGAAATAAATAAAATTGATAGTTCACAAAGTCTCCCATCCTCCCGCATCGATTACGCCGTCAAGTTTACGGACAATGTAATTCGGAATGTTATGCTGTAGCCAAACGTTTTTGGTGAAATCATCTAGCCTTTCCTTCAGCAAATAAACTGCCTTTCCTTTTTTGTTTTCACCGGAAATTTCTCCATGTTGATTGAGGAATGGAGCGTCATGAAATGACCCTCCATTTTTGTGCAACAACAATATTGCTCTTTCCTTGGGCAAAAGGAAGATTCCCACACTGTTTGAACACTCTTTTAAAAAGTGGGTGCTGCACTGGCCATACTTAGATCCTATGGCTTCTTTTTGAACGTCCACGACTTCGCTGCAGAACAAGCAGACAGCCGGATTTTCAATGGACAAATGAGGTTTTTCGTATTGGTCCAGATAATAGTACCGCGTGAAAAAGTAGTCCAACCTCTCAGGTAATTTAGCCAAACGGACCACACCTGGATATTCAAGATTTTTCTTAATCGGGATATCGTCTGTACCGCTCTTTCCAGTAGTCTTCTTTAAATGGCTAATGAATGACTCAAATCTCTTAGCCTCAAAAGAAATGTCTATTTCTGCATCTGTCGTCATTCTTTGAATTGTTTCACTTAAACTGGATAAGTTCAAAAATCTGCATAGCTTATCAGCTTCAAAGACTAGTTCTTCTGAGTCATCAAAGGTGGTTCCATCCGTATTGCTGCAACAAACGTATGCGTAAATAGCGGCTTGCCGGAGAAATGGTGTCAAAGACTTAAGCAACATAGAGTAAATCACATAACCAAACTTCGCGTCATTGATGAGATTGTCGTGTTGGTTGGACTCTGGGTTAGCCGCTTTCATTCTCTTGAATAATTGTGTGGCCCTACTAGCATCCTCTTTGGTAATCATTTCCGAATATGGCACATCAAGAATATTGTATCCATCGTTGACATAAAAATCATGAGAGACTATCTCGGAAGTGATTAAATATAAAGACTGGATCAAGTGACCACAATAACAGGCACCAAGAATAGAGTTGAAAGAAAACCCTGTCGATGGCAAGGGAAAAATGTTAACTAGAAGTTCGAAGAAATCCGAGAATATAATCGTTGAGTTGAAATTTTCCGCAGCGAGTGTCAATATGTTTGCTAATATTTTAACATGAGCATCTGGCTTACTGGATGGTGACTTTATCCAGTTTGAGATCTTCATAAGCAAGCTGGTAATCCGAAATTCATTCATAGCACGCAAATTGATCAATGAATTGTTCGAAATTTGATGGACAAGCAACTTAGACGAAGAGCTTGACCCTCTCAAAGATATTTCAGTCGACTTCAACGTGTTTATCAAGATATTAGGAGAATCCGCTTTGAATATCTGTGGGAACGTCAAAAGAGACAATATTTGGAACATATTAGAAAGAAGCATTCTAAATTGTTGCTGGTTTGCAGATATCAGAGTATCCGAATTACTTCCAATCATATCCTTCGCAGCGGGAGTCAATATAGAAATATTTTCTAGATCCATTGAGGTCGCTTTGCAAAATGATTCGAACCAAGGCTCGTCATAAATCAGCAGAGTGTCGAAGGAATCGAACATGTTTACCGTTGAAGGGTTTGGTCTAAGAAAGCTTTTCAACGATCTATTGTTAGAGGTCCATAAAATTGGAACGAACAGATTGTTGATAGCTTTGCATAATGGGCATAAAAATTCACGATGCTCAGCACTATCGGGTGTGTTCCTTGTGATTTGGTTCAGGCGAGCCTTATTGCTTGACAAAAATTGCATGTAACAATTAAAATGCATCCCGTGTCCACAGGTGACAGATACCAACTTATTATTGATGTGCTTTTGCTTTGAAAATCCTGGTCCAATGACATATTCTTCATCGATTTTTTTCATATAAGTTTGCCAATTCTCAGTATAATGTTCGGGGATAGTAGCGTCTTCGTCGCTTTCGTTGAGGTTAGATCTATCAGAAAACGACTTAAGAAACCAGTACTTATCATCAGTTGGAACTTCTCTGAACTCCGAAGATTTAGAGATATAGGTAATGATTCCAAAGGGGCCAGCTCCCTCAGCAGTATCTTGGCATAAAATACAGTGAGCCTCTGGGAACTTCCATCCTCCCTCTTCTAAATCTTCCATCTCCGTATCGCTGCAATCGGTACAAAAATTGTTCTTTTCAATGAACAGAGATTGTTGCTTTTTAAACTTCGCCATAAGCTTGGCCTGTCTCTCTTTACCAACGCGCTTTCTTCTTTGTGTTTCGTTTTCACAGGTAGGCTCCTCTACTACTAGCTTGAGCTTTTGTGCATCAAAAGATTCGCAGCTTTGTGTCAAGTCTCTTGTTACGTCATAATTCTTTCTCACAAGCACTTTAAAGATCGCCCTCACCTTTGCGCGATAGTCCTTGAATGCATCTTCACATAAAATGTAGTAAAGCTGCATCGACAAGGAAGTGCCAAAAACACTGGATTTTTGGGTCATCTTATCGAAGAATGAGCCCTTGCTCGCAATATCTAGGTTAGCTTCCATAGAACAGACATGAATCAAATGAAGTACTGTCTCCAAGGTGCATTCCATTTTGTCGATACCTTCCTTGAAGATGCAATCAAGTGTCTTGATGAGGAAATCGATGAAAAGCGTGGACGTGGTGAAATTACCGATAAACCTGAAGATACCAATGACATCGCCATTCATTACTTTCGGACTTACCGTAATCTCATGATAGTGTTTGTTTGTAGCTTTGTGAATTCTTTCTTTCACAAACTTGATGGCATCGTCCTTCTTGTTGGCTGAATAGTTAAAGTAGTATGGGTTGATCTCATCGAGATACTGTTCCTTCAACACATAGACTCCAGTGTCCTTCGACGCGTCTTGCTTTTTGAAAATGGCCAATTCCTCTAAAATTGGATCGAACCTCTTTCCCGTATAAATGTGTTCCGGAATCTGAGAGCACAAACGAGAATAGCTCATGGGTCCAAAGCACAAGTTATGGATGATTTCATTCTTAATTTGTGCGATGTTAGCTTCTTCCGCTGTCAATCCCTTCAAATATAAATCATCCGTAAGTAAATGGATGAAAAAGCTAATGCATTCATCAACAATATAGGGCATAATATTCGCATCATATGGAACCAGAACTTCGCTGCTATTATCTGTCCATCCCTCGAACATAAGCCACTTCTTCAAGATTGTTTCGATTATTGTATCCGGATCGGAACTTACCAAAAACACTTGCATCAAAAACATGTCTCTCATATATCCTTGTTCACGCAATCCTGTGTTCTTGTAGAGCTGTAATTGGCTCCTGACGCTAAAACCATTTCTGACCCAGAACCCCGATTTTATTTGCGAGCATAAAACAATAGTTCTCAACGGATATTCGAAAATGGAAATAATGCTATCGTTGAGGTCTAGATTGTCCTCTCCCTCCACATAAGCAGATTTCCATCCATCGGAAATAATTGCGTGCAATTCATCAGCCGAATCAAAATTAGCAAATTCAATCAACCATGAAAGGAAAGAGTGGACTGGATGGAGAAAACTTACTTTCTTTTCGTCACAATTAGATTGGCGTAAGTTTGCCCAACCATAATCAACTTCGTTGTAATCAGTGAATTTGCCGTCTTTGTTGGTTCTTTCTAGATTCAATAAGAATCCAATGACATATGAAATTGACGAGTGCGCAATCAGGCGTCTTGAATCGGGTTCTATGACAGCAACACACAGAGAAATGTGCTCGGCATATTGATAAATGACCAGAATAGCATGAAAAAATGCGGTGTAGTCTGAACTTTCATACTCCACGTGGTTCTCCTTCTCTCTTTTGATGACTGGCCTTCCTTGGAATGAAGCGAGAAGATCACATGCCATCAGAATAATTTTTCCGTCCAGGAGCATCTCTCTGTCCTTTCCACGGCTCAAAATATAACCCAAATCGAAGAACACCTGGCCCCACCTTCTGTTTTTAAGACTTGATAATAATATAGTTTTTGCTTCTGGCTTGTTGAACTCCCCTCCCTTGATCAGGCCAATTTGTAAAAAGGTGTGGATGGATGCAAAAATCCTGGAGATATCTCCATGGGCAATGATCGAAGTGGAATTAGAGGGACAAGTGAATAATTGAGTTGAAAGGGTCGCCATCACATTGATTTCCGGTTCACCATCAAGAGTGAGAAACATGTCGGCGATGTTTGGGTATATGTCAACGTACTGGCTGTTTATAACAGATTTATAAGTGAGATTCGTGATCAACGACGTGGCGTAAACGTCATGAAGGAGAACACGAATGGACTTCCAAAATCTAACATCAAGGTAGACCATGTATTGGAATCTCGAGCCTAAGTGGCCCTTTTTGGAGATGAAGTCGTCCATTGTCAAGTTGTAATCACACGATTCGCACAACTCGGGGGAGATATTCCATCGACTGGGCGTGAAAGACCAATGAGATTTTGGTTCCTCCTGATTGATGGGACACTCGATTCTTGATATTAGAAATTGGCTGTCTAGCTTTCCCTGAGAGTATTCCGCCTTATTGTTCGAAACTGCGGAGAGTAAGCCCTTATTCCATCTGCAGCAGAACGCCTTGCAAAAGAGGTCGTTGAGGCGCTGGTTAGATTTGAAAAACTCACTTTCAGTCAAGCTCCCGATCCATAAAATGATCTCGTGACACATGTCTTCGCGGAATTCGTCTCTAGCATTCCGAATGCACGACGAAAGGCCGGTGGAGCTCAAAATCTTCTGTCTCTCAAAGAGAAGACTGACATCGCGTGAGCGGATCACCGTAGCTCGTCCGTGATTTTGGAGCTGGTCGGTTACCATGCGGGCGAACTCAGGTACTTTTTTGCTTGCCAAGTGGATTCGTTGCACCGCGTCGCGGAAGTGGCGCACTTGGTCATTGTAGGCGATCAAGCTGTACTTGTCACTGAGGGTATCGTAGTTGGGATCTTCCACATCCTCATATCCATATTTTTTGGGGTCCAACGAGCAGTTGGCGGAGTATTTCTCCGGGTACATCGCCACGTCCCACGGCGAGTAAAACTGCAAGTCGCTCTGGCACATCACGTCGATGATGTAGTTCAAGACTATCTCCATCGTCCGGTAAAACGATTCGGCAAATTCGGACAGGATTTCTCCTTCTGTAGCTTCCCGTTTATCGTCGATGGAGGCGCTCGAGCACTCGAATTCACGGACCCATGCCTCTGGGTCTCCACAATCGCATACTCCGCCGTTTTCCCGCTGGCAAATGGCAATCCGGACCACATGTCCCCTGTGGTTCTCGGCACTGTAGCAATTGGAGCAGAGGGCACACGTTTCGTCAAACCCACACGTCAAGCACTTATAGATCGGTTCGCCGCGGTGGAAAATCCGCGAGCACGGCAGGTTGTCGTGGCTGGCGTGGTTGCTGTGCACCGTTTGATTCTGGTTTCTGCACTTGGACACTTGTGAGTAATATATTTCCAACAGCCACTGGAATCTCTCCTCCACCGTCCACGGGGTGGAGTCGAACAATTCGGGTCGGGGGAAGATCTGCTTCAAAAACGCGCCATCGCGGGAAATTGCAAGAAAAAGCGCCTTCCGGATTTGGATTTTGATCGTTTCGGTGAGCTGGTAGTCCAGAGCAGAAGGTAGATCGATCAAAAATCGCTTGAGGTTGCGGAGGTGCGGCTCATCCATTTGTGGTGACTAGGAGTGGAAGTGGCCGGCCGAAGGGGTAGAAACAGAGTCGAAGATTGTGTCACTGAAAACTTCAAACAAGAATTGGTACTGTGGAATACTCTGCAATTTATATCGATCTGGAGGGCGTTGGCGGTTTTGCCTTCGACTACCGGTCAGTAGCGGCAGTCACATCGCCACTACGCGGTTCTCCTCCTGCACACAGCCCGCTTCTGGTGTTGGGCGCCTCGCCAACCCGTTCGTGGCGCTCAAGCAAAAATGTCGGCGTCCCCCGAAACCATCTACTTCGAGGCAAATGTCGTGGCCAATAAGCAAAAACTACAACGTGTGCAAGATGTCATGTCGCTCGCTCTTGGCGTGAGTGCTGGGATTCTTGGGTTGGAGTCGGGCTACGGGTTTTTGTTCTTTGTGGTTGGGTTTTCCTTGTCCAATGTCGCCTTTTTGCTCGAGTGCTGTAAGGGAGAGTCGGCTCTATTCTTCACCAGCCCGTTCCGGCTGATATTCTTGGATGGTTTTTTTGGCGGATTGTCGGGGTACGTGATGATGTGGTGTTTGACGTATGCGTTGGTCAATTGAGCCCCGAGACGGACGGCAACTAGACCATCGTGGGTCGTGACGCCTTGATTGATTCGGCATCAGTGGCTGATGGAGTATCTTGGATTTCCAAGCAAATGAAATATGTGGGGAGGAGACTCGCCAATCACAGTTTGGATCCAATTGCACGTTTGTGTGAGACACCTCAGGTATTCGGGTATATGCGGTATCGGGGTTGCTGACCCCTGGCGTGTTGAGGGCTGGTTTTGTTCCACCAGCCACATGGACGGAAATGCGGGTGGTGTTTGGAAAAGCGGAATTGGACTCGAGTTCTCCGAAGGGCGATGATGGGTGTTCTTGGCGTGGGGCCATCGGTGCAGCTCACATGTATCCCCTCAGCCACTGCTATACGCACATTACATGGTAAATGCGAGGCTGCGGTGTGACTCTGACGTCTCCTTGGTTGACTAACCCGATGAGAATCTCATCATCCGATCGGGGGGGCTTTGAGCCTGGAGGTCTCCCCATTTCGAGCGTCTGGTGCTCTCGTTTAGGAAACGGCTTTTGCGGTGAGGTTAGAGCCCTGTATGACTTGTACGGCCGGTGGCCCCACCCTCGGTCGGCACCAATGGGTTCGGCCCGCGATATTTGCCCAAGACGTTTCCCCTCAATTTCCGCACCCAATTTCAGTGGCCGGAATCATATCCATGGTGTGGCAAATAGCATAATTACGGGAATCATGCTGAACTGCTGTGTATTGTAGCCTTGGCAGGAGCTTTGTACTATTCTGGGCGGTCAAAGGTGGGCCGACTCCATTCCTCGTGGTGGTTAGTTTCGCACCGCAAGAATATACCCCAGACTGGCGTGTTCCGAGCTTACCCCACATTTTACATTGCAAGCGAATACAGAGCAAAAGGCAAGGCGTTTGGGGGAAATGATCTTCCTGGAGCCACATAAAGGATGGCATTTCGCCGAGTACAAGAGCGGGCTACTTTTTTTTGTGTGTGTTCTGTTGTCTTGTATTTGTCTCTACGAATCTCACCATGTCCTCCACTTCAGAGGGCAGTCTCAAACAGGAAATCTCTCACCATGAAGGCCAAAACGACGCCCACCGCCATCAAGGGTGTCAAAAAGTCAAAGTATCTGGCAATGGTGACGAGCTAATTACTTTGGGCAACAAAAAATACTACCGCCACGAACTTATGGTCGCATTCGGCGGAACGATGCAAGCGGAGGCATACGCACCATATCCAAAGTTACATGTGGGTAATCCCGCACCATTTGGGTTATTGGGGTTCGCAATGTCCAACATCGTTTTGGGACTCTTCCTTGCGGGGTCAGGCGGCATCAAGGTGCCCAATGTGGTAGTTGGGTTGTGCATTTTCTACGGTGGCTTTACCGAAGTTGCAGCCGGAATCTGGGAAATGTTTCTTGGGAACACATTTGCGGCAACCACGTTCATCAGTTACGGAACGGGCTTCTGGATGGTGTACGGGGCGTTGATGATCCCGGCGTTTGGCATTGAGACGGCATATGCCGAAGAGCCAGAGCAGTTGGCCAGTGCCATTGGGTTTTTCTGTATGGGGTGGGCCCTCTTTAGCACCATGTTGCTCATCTGCACGTTGAAGTCCACGATTATGTTTATCATGGTTTTCTTGACAATTGCCATTTCCTTCTATTTGTCTGCAGGCTACTACTTCACCGGCAATATTCACTTATTGAACGTTGCGGGAGTGTTTACGGTAATCTGTGGTTTCTGCGGCTTGTACTGTGCGGTTGCGGGTCTTTTGAATCCGCAGAACTCCTACTTCACGTTAGACCCGATTTCTGTGAGTGTTCTCAACCGGTCTCACCCAGTGTATGCCTAGTAGTGAGGGTGAATTTAACGGAGCTGTTGTGTTTAAGCACTAATCCGAATGCAAATGAGTATTTTGGTTTGTAGAGGTGGGGGCTGACTGTGGCACCCAGAAAATGACAGAATGGGACAGAATGGGACAGAATGGGACAAGAATGGAAAAATGTGAAAAAATGAGAGCATATATTGGATTTTGGGGTCGGTCCAATATATGTACGATGTACTTTAATATTTGTGATGTGTCTGGAGTTGTATGTGTCGCTGATTATTTGGAACTCTGGGCCAATGCGGAGATTTGTGAGATTGCGCATCTTGTCGGATATGAATTGTGTATTCTTCTATCTTCCATTCTCTATTCTATTTTCTCGATTTCTCTATTTCTTTCATTCTCTGTTTTATTGTCTTTCATTCTCTGTTTTATTGTCTCTTATTCTCTGTTTTATTGTCTCTCATTCTCCAGTTCATTCTACTCTCCGCCCTGGGTGTATCTGATTCTGCCTGTAGTGATTTGCCTGGTTACGAGGGTTCGCACCACAGTGGCCAGTAAGGCCAATGTGGTATTCTCCCATTCCCATACTTTTGCCGTCTCATCTCCAGAAATCTCACTTCCCTCTCTCCCTCTCTCCCTCTCTCCCTCTCTCCCTCTCTCCCTCTCTCCCTCTCGCTCTGTTCTATATATACCCGCATGCACCGGCCGCAATCACCGGGAGTGCACATACTGCCTCCGCCCTCCGTGTTCAGTCCGTGTTCAGACTCCACCACCTACTGTCTTCTGCAATTGCCCCCAATGGAGAAAATCGACTTGTCTACCAACTCCAAAAAGATCCAGGATCTCTACAATAAGGTGATGCGCGGCGATGGCGCCGCCACCTACGCCGTGTTCACCGTCGACAAGAACGGTGTGCTTGATGGTTCCGCTTCGGGCGACGGCGACCTTTCCGACTTTGTCGAGGAGTTTTCCGACGGCCAGGTGCAGTTCGGCTTGGCCCGGGTCACGGTGCCGGGATCTGACGTGTTCAAGAACTTGTTGCTCGGCTGGTGCCCCGACAATGCGCCGGTCAAGTTGAGAATGTCGTTTGCATCCAACTTCGCCGACGTGCTGCGGGTGTTGAGCGGCTACCACGTGCAAATCACGGCACGGGACCAGGACGACTTGGATGTGAATGAGTTTGTGGCGCGGGTCGTTGCGGCCGCGGGTGCAAACTACTCGGCCCAGATGAAATCGGCCACCAAACCGGCGGTGAAGTCGGCAGTGACGCCGGTGACGAAGCCTGCGGTTAAGCCTGCGCCTAAGCCGGTGGCGGCTAAGCCGTCATTTGTACCTGCGTCTACTGGAAAGCCTGTGGTTCCAATCACCCCTAAACCAACGGTTCCCAAACCAGCTGCGTCCAACCCTCCGGTGTCCAACCTGGCCGAGGACGACGGCTGGGGTGACGAAAAGGAGATTGAGGAACGCGACTTTGAGCGCCAGCCGCTCGAGTCCGTTCCATCTGCCTACAAGCCCACCAAGGTCGATATCGAGTCGTTGAGAAAACAAAAGTCCGACACTATCTCGTCCACGCCCAAACCGGTTTTGGCAACGCCCGCTGCGGCGAAGGAGGAGGAGCCACACTCGTTGCAGGACAGGATGAAGGCGTACCAGGCCAATGATGGCAGACTCACGTCGTTGCCCAAGCCCAAGGTGAACCACGCGGTTTCGTCGCGCTATGCTCCCGCTGCGTCTGCGCCTGGCTTTGGCTCCAAGCCCTCATTCGGCACGCCCCTCGATAAGAAGGACAAGCTCGTGGGCGGAATTTCCCGCAATTTTGGTGCGGAAAACGGTAAAACGCCCGCGCAGTTGTGGGCCGAGAAGAGAGGTAAGTACCAGGACGTTTCGTCGGAAGAGGTGGAGGCCAAGACTGCGGCGTTGAGTGTTGAGCCGGAAGAGGAGGAGCCGGAAGAGGAGCTGGAAGAGGAACCTGTGGAAGAGGAACCTGTGGAAGAGGAACCTGTGGAAGAGGAACCTGTGCCTACCCCTGTCGTTATCAAGCCGGCCTCTTTTGCTCCTCCTCCCAAGAGAAACCTCCCTCCTGCCCCTGTGAAGGAGTCCTCTCCTTCCTTGTCCTCTCCGTCCTTGCCTGCGCGCGGCCTTCCTCCTTTGCCTGCCAGAGAGGAATCTCCCGCTTTGCCTTCCAGAGAGTCTCCAGAAGAACCCCCTGCTGCCAAGGAGGAAACGCCGGTTTTGCCTGCCGGAGAGGAAGCAAAACCAGCTGCTAAGGCCGGTATCTCCGCTGTGGCTCAATATGACTACGAGAAGGACGAGGACAACGAGATCGGATTTGAGGAAGGTGACTTGATTGTGGATATTGAGTTTGTTGAAGAAGAATGGTGGTCCGGAACCCACTCCAAGACCGGAGAACTGGGCTTGTTCCCCGGCTCTTATGTTCAAGTCGAAGAGAGTAACGAGAAAACTCAAGAGACCAAGGCTGCACCCGTAGCCGAAGAGCCCAAAACCGACGCTGGCCACAAGGCCGTTGCGGAGTACGACTATGAAAAGGACGAAGACAATGAAATTTCTTTTGCTGAGGGCGACTTGATTGTTGACATTGAATTTGTGGATGAGAGCTGGTGGTCCGGCAAGAACGAAAAGACGGGCGAGGTTGGTTTGTTCCCTGCCAACTACGTGAACTTGCAGTAGACTTGCGAAACCGTCCCCAGGGCGCTATTGATGCCATAGAAAGCAAACCAAAACGTTTATAAATGTGAAACTACGACAATAAAAGTTACCTAGAATTTCACCCGTTGTATTAGTATTTATGGACTTCTCAAGTATTCCTTCACTGCGGATCCCCATACTTGTCTCCGTTTGTAAAATGCAAGGTCTTCCGGTAATGCATCGATGGCACTGGCTAAGCACTCGCCCAAGCCGTCAGCCTTTACTACCTTCAATGGGGTCAAGTAAGTCCGGACAAGCATGACGACCGCACCCGATTTAGGTAACCGCGTAAGTACCTGTCTCTCAGCTCTGACATAAGCTCCGTTCTCAAAGTCAAGATCTTCGACCCTCAACTCTTTCAACTTATCGCCCGGACGGCCATGGTGACTGTCTAGCTTGAACAATATATTGTTTTCTTGGAAGGACCAGTTTCCCCGGACCCAGATGTCCTTTGGCTTCAACTTGTTGAAGAACCTCTCCATGGGCGACTTCAATCTCTCCTTATACTGGGGCACCGGTTTGTGGATATGAGATACTGGTTGATCATTGTGAAGCGACGGATCGAAGCCAGCGGGAGTACCGGTGACCGAAGCTCTGGTGATGTATTCTTCCTCCTCATCATCAGGATTGTCCTTGAGCATGATGATGAAATCTTCTTCAATATTGCCACCCAACAACTCCACTAGATATCCTGGTGCTAATTCATCGGGGCAGTAAGGAAGAATGTCATTGCTGATCTTGTTGACAAAGATGTCCTTCTCCTTGTCAATCTCAAAGAGCATGGGGTATCTGTCGTGGAGAAAGTTCAACGTCATCAGATAAAACTCGCGCACCGCCATTGTGGTTCTGGCATTCGTGTTGCTGAAGCAAACGTACTTTTTGTGGCTCTTGATGTTTGTCTTTCTTCTTGCTGTGCCCTCCAAATGGGTGCTCTCCACCAAAAAGAGATCTTCTCTCTTGTTCGACATGTTTTTGACCGACATTGACGGCTTGAAATTGGTCTTGCCAACAAATGGGAGCCACTTGAGTGGCTTTGCCTCGCTCAATATGAAATCGGCATCAACGGGAGTAATTGGGGGTGCAACCCAATCTTCGCCGTGGCTCAGGTGTTTCGCCGGTTTGACGTTCCGTTTTAGGTATAACACAACCGCACTAAGCGACAACATAGCGATAAGAAGAGGAATCATGGTTTATTGCAAGAGTGAAATAAACGAACGTGCTGCGACCAGAGAACAAGCAAGACTGCAAAGTTAAGAATTCAACCTGTGTGACTGGCTACGGAATTAAGTGGTGGATGCCATTATATAGATCGGCAAACCATGCCGGATCAGGAATCTTGAAGAGACAGGAAGATAAGGAATGCGGGTATTGGCCTCCGCGATTCCGCTCCTAGTGCATGTAACCCGAGAGTCATACAGTACCTACAACCGCATTGGACCGGCCACCTGGCGCCTTCTAGAGATTATTGTAGAACACCTGGTTTCACCATGGCACTCAACGATATAACATAACGTATTATTGGTGTTAGCATTGACTCAATTCGAGTTCAAACCCCCGCTCAAAAAGAAACCAAAAACATCAGTGTCTCCGGGCGCACGCGTAGAGACAACTCCACCCAGTGTAACCCCAGGACCCTGCAATCACGCCCGCGACTAGTAAGTGACATCTGTTTTTGGCGCATGCCGCTGATTACGTTGTGGCGTGTCAATTGCGTACACGCTTACAGTAAACGGTGATTCCCAGGAAAAAGTGGCACTCCTCATAATAGGATGTCGCACGCGACTTTTCTGCGCAACAAGAATTTTTGAAAATTCGGTCCGAAATTTATTTATATTCGTTGATCGTATTGAGCACTTCGCAATCTGAAAATATCAATTGTGCTTAATTCAATTGAAGAGTCCTAACAAGCGTAAAAGAATACTTATGTAGATAAAAGAGAATACGTATCACGAAATCGAAAAATGGCAAACTGAATATATCATCAAGTTCGCGGTTCGCGGTTAGAATGCCATCAAAGGAAGAAATTGTTGTATATTTTCCAGAGGAATCAGCTTCGGTAATTCTTGTTGACACCGTCTTGTGAGCTAGTAATTTTTCACGCTTCTAGTTACTCTTAATTATATGCCATATTTGTTCGATTAGATTGAGTTCTGGTGAATATGGAGGTAAGTAAAGACATCTATGACTGTGAGCTGAGATCAATTCGGCGCTAGTCGCATTCTTGTGGAGTCTCGCGTTATCCATCACTAAGTAGGCATTACTGTACCCTGAATGCTTGTCTAACACATCTAATTTGTCTGTAGCGGCCCACTACTGTTCCTTTTGGTGGGGGGAGGGAGATAAAATAAGCAACCGCTTCTTATTTTGCTTTGGACCCATTGATTTACTCATACTCAATATAACAACATCCTCGTAGCGAAATGCACCCAATACTATTGCAGCTCTGCTCGGTATTTAAGTTCCAAGATTAAGAATTTGGAAATATTATTTGACGAATTGAATTTTCTTCGACGCAAATTCTGTTTTTTTTCAATGCGATTTGGCGAATTCTAAAGGTGAACCTAAAATTTGGAGAGTACGAGGGTCATATTTGGAAGTGCCCAAATTTCACTTTAGGTTATGGTATAATGGAACTGGAGCTTTGCCAATTTCGAGCTCCGGGCTAGCGAATACTGAAGAGAATATTGGGGACGTATACACAGAAGCACGAAATCCGGATGTGACGAGTGCGACTTTTTCCTGGGAATCACTGTATACCGTGTTGTGTCGCGGTGCATCATGTGCGTGTAAATTGATCTACATGCGTTATCTATTCTACGTGGATACTTTTCTGTGCGTCTATTCCTTAATTATAGTGCATAAGGTTTTTGTATCATGCCATTTTTGTTTCAGCTTGTCGCTTTTTTCGTCATCGTCATCTTCGTCATTTCTCATGAGCCTTTTATGGTCGTTATTTCGTCTAGGTCATTATGGTTAAATCAACATGTGGGTCATCAAAATGGGTGAGGCGCTCGCAAGCTCAACTCGTTCCACATACGGCAAGTTTTGCACGAAGCGACTCAATGCATACACCCGTTCTCCGTCGGCACGAATGTCATCAATAAGAATCCCTCTCACACGGCAAAGCATGAAGCTGGTTTTCTTCATGATGTCATTTGCAACCGACATGAGGGCATTGAACTGATGGCCATCACGAAGGAAACTGGCAGGCGACACTCGGCCGTAATCAACCGAAATGGAGCCATCGAAATAAAAGTACGAGTTGCTCAATTTGGTGAGACTAAACTTGTCCATATCGCGCGCCATCGATGCAAGCAAATGATTCTCGTAATCAATGGCCTGGCAGAGAAATTTCTGGATAAAATCTACCCCGTTGAAAAACATGAACACGGTGGTGGCATTATAGTAGTTGACCGGTTCGCCCGTGGTGGATTGGCGGTCTAAGTGATTGACCAAATCGGTGAACGAATGTAAGAACACCACATTAGTATGCATGGGAACCAGGTTGGACGTGCGCTCGTTCAAGAGCACGAGGGTCCTCTCCACCTGTTCGTGCGATCCATTGGTCACGATAATCACCTCTTCATCCTTTGTGGGGCCGCAAGTAAATCTCTTCATAATAACACGGTATTCAAATCTTATTGGCCTGAGATAGCATGCGGTGGCATTGGATTTATACTCGTGGGGCCAAACACGGCATTTGGCCAATTTCCCCGCAGTTTCGCTTTTTTTCCACTGGGACAATAAAAAGCGCCGTTTTTCCGGCACCAACTTCTGTGCTCTCGCCTTAGGGTGCCTTTAGCTGTGCAGGGCCCCAGATTCTGTGGAGTATCCTGCAGCAAGTAGAGCCCACAGCATTTCACGCCGAGTTATATCCGGGCTGGGAGCAGCCTCCAGAGGAGATGACGCATTTTGGGGTCTACTTTCGGCAGTCTCCGTCAAGCTATCTACATCTATCGCCGAGTTTGAAGAATTTATTTCGATCTTATGCATTGGGCCCAGCCACAGAGGATACGGCGGCTCGCACCACACCTGATTACTTATGCATCACCGGGTAACTCTATTCCACAGTTACCCAACGCATCCATCAAAGCCAGCGAGGCTACTTAGGGTTCGATTTCCCCTTCAGCGTGACTGTCGACAGGAAACGCGCTAGTTTGGTCGTCAGTGGGGGAGTCTAGCTCGCTCTGGATTTCTGTCGGAGATTCGTTTGCGCCTGGAATTTTCACCTGAAAAACTGAGCCTGCTTCCGCCGTGTTCAACATGGCATCGTCTATTTGCGGACTGCCATTAATTGCCAAAGAATCTCCAGAGAGTGCATCTTCCGCTTGCACGGCATCTCCCCTCTGGGTATGCCCGGATTGCTGAGGCACATCTCCGGTCTGCGGAGCATCTCCGGATTGCAGACTATCTCCAGTTTGTGGGGTCTCCCCGCCGGTTTGGATACCCGCACTCACGTTCGCACCATCCCCTCCCACTTGTGAATCGGGAAATTCCTCGGGTTGACCGTCATCAATCTTGCCAGCTGAAGTATCAGTATGCTCCACGTCCCTAAGCTGGTTTCGTAGTTGTGCATCATCTGGGTTGAGCTCGGTTGGGCCTACCGTAAGCGGCACTCTGCCCTCGCCTGTGTAATCCGCATCATCCTCTATAAGCGAATCATAGTCATATTGCGGCGGTTCGTGGGGAAGAAGACTATTCATGGTAATACGCTCGTCATCTGACGCCTCGTTGAACGCACTGTAGCTGAATTTCCCCAGCTCCAGCAAGTCATCGCGGCGGCCGGCGGCCAAATCCCAGAAGTCCGGAGGGAAATCATTAACGCGGTCAGCCAAATCGTTCTCGTCGTCAATCTCCGACCGCTCGAGCAAAATGTCTGCGTTGAACTTTTGGTATGCTGGCGGTGCCGGCCCGCTGCCCTCCAACGGCGCAAATCCCCATTTCTTCACGTTCCCCTCAATAAACACATATCCAAGCTGTCCCACGTTCACGTGCACCGAACAGAGATTGTTGGCGCCGATAATTGGGAATAGCTGACCCTGAAGCGGCACACGGAAATTCTTGATGTGTCCGCCGATCTTCAGCTCGCTCAACTTCTTGCCGTTGCGAGTGAAGAACACCGTACCTGAACGCACTCGGTACCCAATTCCCACCACGTCGCCCTCTATGAGTTGAGGAAACGGCGGTTCGTTCAAAAATTTGAACGGTTGGTTATGACGGCGAAAGCCGTCACTATCGTAGCTGATAGAGTGTGCATGACGCCCTGGCAACCGGAACCACGGGTATGGCTTGATTCCAAGACCGATGGAGATGGTAGTCTCTTCAGGGTTGGGCAACAGGTAGATCTTGCTCTCAAAGTAGTACACCTCGTTGGTGGAGGGAATGGGGAGGTTTGTCTGGGTGGAACACTCAAAGTTCTTGAAGAAGTTGAGCTCGTACTTATTGACAATAAGCAAGTCATTGGCGGTGAGCATTCCGTCCCGCACAAACTCCCATGCCCGCACTCCCTTCTCTTGGATCAGGAGGTTCTGCGACAAGGTCAAGTCTCCGCGAAAGTACGGGTTTGTCGCAATATATTCCTTCGACTGGAAGTAGAGCTCCTGCTCCTCCAGGTTGAGCTCGAGGTAGGCCTGGTTGTCTTCCTCTTTGCTGTTGTTCGCATCTCTGTTTCTCAACCGCATCTTCATGAGAATGACGGTGGCGGCCACTGCCACCAAAAACGTCACAAGGGAGATAATCACGATGGAAATGACGAATAATGCGGTGGCCGCTTCCAGAGGAACCATGAGTACGGGATCTTCGGCCGGATATATCGGCAATGCAGATGTAAAATGGACGAGCGCCGCTCCTCCGAAAACCTCACGGAACATATGTGGTGGAGTTGCCGTTGGTAGTCAGGTATGCGGCGCTAACGTAATCGCATGGCGGTTTAAGAGGGATGTATTTGGTGTACGGGTGTACCCACCGCTAGCTTGGCCCCGCGTGCCTCTGAGGC
This sequence comes from Clavispora asparagi, assembly GCA_030573135.1. Lineage (NCBI taxonomy): Eukaryota > Fungi > Ascomycota > Pichiomycetes > Serinales > Metschnikowiaceae > Clavispora > Clavispora asparagi. The sequence goes on from JAJMCU010000035.1 coordinate 66,996, forward strand.
TGGCCAATAAGCCACAGGGCTGTGGCTGATGTTTGCGCCGCTATAAGCGGTACGGTTCTTCCGTTTGTAATGGGGAATTTTACCAAATACGAAATAGTTGCCCTCTCCGCAACTGAATGCTTCTTCTACAGGCGGTGGAGTGCGCAACGAGAATTGCGTCTGATTGTGTCGCAGTCTGCCTGCATGTATCAACGCACCACTGTCTTGGGCATTGGCACGATGAAGGGACCGTCGAGTGAAGGGAACCAAAGGTAATGGTTGTCGCAATCACAACGATGAATGGAATCATGTTGACCGCATTGCAATAGTCTAAATAATTGTGTGTTTGGTATAGCTTGATCCAGTACGTACGTATGACCGAGATGTGACGCACGAACTAAAAACCAGGCTATGCGAGCGAAAATGGAGTGACGCTAACCGACATGATCGAAGTTTTTCTTGCGGCATTAGGTCTGGAGGGATTTATTCGCTGATACCGAGGAGTTCCAGATGGGTATCTGTATCCCTCGGTTCCGTAGTCTGGCGAAGAATAGAGGACCGTAAGGTTCAAGGGTCAGAGCCACCTAAGTGGACCACTCAACTCACCTACTTCGAGCACTAAATGTACCGCTTGGTTCACCACTAAATCTACCGCTAAACTTATGACGAATTTTGACGAATTTTTACCCCGAATCATGTCCCCAGCATTACCCATCGCCGGCTCTTTACTCGCTCCCAGCCGAAGCCAACGTCCCATTGTACCTCCAGTGGCTAATTGCCAAGATCGTAATCGGGAACAGCCAGCACTCAGCCGCCTGCAGTCCCGCCTTGGAACAAGCGCTTGGGTGCAGGCGCGGGACCCCGGTAGAAGAACAAAGTGTCACCTACACGATACACATGCGTAGATACACTTGGCCCCAGGCAGTAATCACCAGCTTTCCACACTCATCGCCGTACATTTTAGCTGGTAAAAACACACACATTGCAAAAAGGGAAATTGATCTCAGGTCAAGATGCACATCCATCTCCGCCCCCATCTCAGAACAATGGCCAAGACCGATCCATGGGCATCGCAATTAAAACAATGACCCCAAAGGGTCTGGTGAGGTGACTGCACAGCCCGAACCAGCATTTGCCCCGATCGGGAAAAACGTGAGCCGTTGACCTCCAGTTGGAGTTCTGCAGGGCGCGGCAAGGGCCTGGATCAAAACCCGAACGGTGTGTGTAGGCGCACCCGGGTACGGTTTCGCACCTCCTTCCACGCGCGTCAGTATAAACACCGGGTCAAAAATAGACTCCGGACTTAGCCGTGGTTCCACTTGTATATAAACCGTAGCCTGGGGCCCCGCTCCGCCAACGCTATCAGAAAATCGCTTATTCAATCAATGAAGCTTCTGACGTTTTCTGCCTCGGCATTGTTCTGTGCCTCGGCCATGGCCACATGTGACCCACTCACATCCTCATCTTGTCCCGCTGACACCGCGTTGGCCGGCTCGTTTAGAGAGGACTTCACGTCAAAGTCAAAATACTTTGATGAGGTCAACAGCGGCGGCTTGTCGTACTCCAGCTCCGGGTTGGAGTTCACCATCGCCAAGCGCTTCGACAACCCCTCCATCAAGTCCAACTTCTACATCATGTTCGGCAAAGTGGAGGTGATTATGAAGGCGGCCAAGGGCACGGGTATCATCACGTCGTTCTATCTTCAGAGTGACGACTTGGACGAGATTGACATTGAGTTGTTTGGCGGCGACGCGTACCAGTTCCAGTCCAACTGGTTCTCCAAGGGCTCCACCGTCACCTACGATCGTGGCGAATACCACTCCATGTCCACCAGTCCGTTGGACAACTACCACAACTACACCATTGAGTACACGGAGGACTCGGTCACCTGGTCCTTGGATGGCACGGTGGTGCGTACCTTGTTGCCGGACAATGGCCAAGGGTTCCCCCAAACTCCAATGTACGTCATGGCCGGTGCGTGGGCCGGGGGTGACCCTTCCAACGCCGAGGGTACCATTGAGTGGGCCGGTGGTTTGACCGACTACGACGATGCTCCATTTTCCATGTACATTGAGTCTGTGGTGGTGGTCGACTACTCCACTGGCTCGGAGTACACCTACGGTGACCAATCGGGCGACTGGTCATCGATTAATGCCAAGGGGGGGAAAGTGAACGGACGTGAGGCGCAGGCCAAGAGCGATTTCGACACGCTTGTTGGTGGAGGAGATGTTTCTAACTCGTTCTCTGCGCAGTCGACCGCTTCCGCGTCGGCTTCTTCCTCGGCGTCGGCTTCTTCCTCGGCGTCGGCTTCGTCTTCGGCTTCCTCCTCTTCCTCTTCCTCCTCTTCTTCTTCTTCTTCCTCTTCCTCTTCCTCCTCTTCCTCCTCTTCCTCCTCTTCCTCCTCTTCTTCTTCAAAGACGACCGCTTCCTCGACCGAACCTTCCACGACGAAGAGTTCTGTTTTGGAAACGTCTACCGCTGAATCGTCCTCTTCGAAAACCTCGGCGACCTCGTCAGCTCCAGTGACTTCATCGGCTCAGGAATCCACCGCATCATCCCACTTCACGACTAGCATCACTGGCGGAGCGTTGTCCACTTCTAACTCTTCCTCATCGCTTCTGGTCAATTCCAAGGATTCGGCTGGCACCAACAGCATCAACGCGGTGCTTGGGTTTTTCGCGTTTGTGGGCTACTTCTTATAGATTAAGGTTTAAATGGAATGATTACGTATTAACGTCGGAAGTAGTATTCTAAGTTATCTTGTATACCCGAACCAGGAATGACACCAACACAATCTCTTGTGCTCGCTATAACTTAGCCACCATTGCAATCGCTATCTCCTCCATCATGAAATGATACAACCATGAGCATACGCCAGGATACAATAGTGAGAAACACTGGGCGACCCAGTGGCTCTGTCTAGGAAACCAGCTCAATAAGCCCAGCAAGATGATTCAATGCAATTAACATGTGCGATCTTAGGTACACATTGCGGAACACGCACTGTAGAGCACGCACTGCGAAGAGTCATTGATAAAACCAGCAAAAACATATCGACCTCGGTGAGGATCGAACTCACGATCTCAAGATTAACAGTCTTACGCCTTAACCAGCTTGGCCACGAAGTCATATTTTGATGAAGGGCAAAACTGTTTCCTTGCCATACCAGTCAGTGCAAACAAGATTTACTAGTTAATTCACGTTCTCTTCTATCTTCAAAACTACACCCATGCGTTAGCAACATAAGATTTTTTTTAAACCTATTTAAAGGAGGAAACTACTAAAAGACATAATAGAGGGTCAAAACTGAAGGGTATAACAAGGCTGCGGTTTTCGCTTAGAAGCTGCAGTCCAATGGGTATTTCAAGTTGTTGGAAGAGTCATAGACACCCCAGTGCTTCTCGACATCGTTGGATCCAGAAGTGTCTGGCTTCCAAGCCTCATCGGTAGCCTCGAATACACACACGTTGACGCCCCAGGCTCTCATCGCACAGATTCCCTCGGTCCAGAATTGACGGGCATTGTCCACACCAGGATAAGAGCTCTCGTAGTTGGTACCCTCAGATGGCCAGCCAGTCTCTCCCACCCAGAATTCAATGTCGGTGGAACCCTTGATAGTTTGGATGGTTTGCATCGCTTGCATGATGTCATCGAAGAAGGAGTACGAGGCGTTCTTCATGGTTTGACCTTGCCAGTAGGAGAAGGCGTTGGCGAAGACAAAATCAGCCTCCTTGATGGCAGGAATAGCCGCACCGTCAACCAATACATTCCACGAGTCAACAGTGCCCACATCCACAGAGCTGTAGGAGTCGCCGTTCTTGTCATCAATGTCGGCGATCAACTCCTTGATAGACAGAATAGCAGAGGCCAACTGGGTGGCAGTCAAATCCTCTCTGTACAACGCCTCAGAACCAACAGTGAATACCTTAACGGTGTCCTTGGAGATGTTTGGCAAGTAGTCTTGCAACGCTTGCTTCTCGGCGGCAAAGTGGGTATCATCGGTTGGCCAGATACCAAAAATCACTTGGAATCCCATTTCCTCCGCCACTGGACCTAAGATTTGCAAGGTGTTACAGTCGGACACGGCGTAGGTCTTGACGATGTTGGTGTAAGCCTTCAAGTTGTTGAGGTCGGTAGTGTAGTCATCAGCGGTCTTACAAGATCCGTCATTGGCTTCGACACCAAGGTTGAAACCGAGCTACTTAGTTAGTATTTGAAGAGGGTCACAGAGGATTTATCCGCCCATTGCCAGTATTGTTTTCGCCAAGGTTGTTTTCATTGGTACTGGGCGATGGCATCGTCAGAAATCGAGATAGAACATACATCTCCAATAGCAGCTACCGACGAGATCGCGGAAGCGATGGCACACAAAGACTTAAATTGCATCTTGAGCGAGTGAAGTATTTGTGGAGAAAAAGAAGGTTCTTCAGCGTGGTGAGAATCGGGCCTGTTTTTGGAGCACAAAAAATCCATTTCTATTTTTGGTTTGCTTGCGCACGTGACCGAGTGGGTTATTCTTTTCCTTGTCGCCGAAGGGCTATTCTTCCGGGGTCACGGGTACATTTATCTTATGAGATGGCTCTTGATCGGCTCTAAGTTTAATTTACGCCATTAGGGGACGGGTGCCCCGAGATCAAAATCTCTGGTGAACAGAAAATCTCCAGCGATCTGCGACACGTGATTTAAGTAAACAGACAGGGCTCTTAATGAAAACATGGACCCTCCTTCCTGGATTCAACTGCCCCCTCATACCACCGAGCACACTGATCAGTTCTCGGAAATATCTTTCAGGCCCTGATGTTTTTGTTATCAAGATTCAAACCATTTTTTAAATAACTACCTGTTCCACCCTTATCCATTGCTAGCCTAACCGGTCGTTGAAGGTAGTATTCGCGCCCTGCACCTACCCCGGTTGCACTGAGTCTAGATTCCCGTATAAAGGTTTGGCTGGGGCCAAACCAATACTTCAAGCGTGGTAAATTTGGCTCTATAGATATGAAAAAAAATATTCTCTTCAGATATGAACAAAGTTTTGAAATTCAGTTAACTGGTCTTGCTTGAAGCGTTAAAACCCCGGATATTCATTTATTGTAGTGCTACGGAATTAATGAGCAAGATGCTATCTTAATGCCACCGAATCTATAAAGCCTTGGCCAACGCGACCAACGCAGCATCTTCAATTCGAAGACCTGCTGGAACCTTGATTTCGCTGTCGAACATCTCAGTCACCTTTGCCACACCAGGGATAGTTTCTTGGGAAAAGCTGTATTCCAAGTCTTTTAAGTTACTGACAACAAAGAGAACTTCACCCTTGGCCGCTTTTTCGATTGTATCAAGGTCCGATTTAGGAGCTTTGGAAAAGAAATCATCCGCTTGAACAAAAACCGATTCGGTGTAGCCGGAAGGAAACGACAGTTGGGTGAAGATAGAGCTGAATGACTTCGCATAGCGCACAAAGTACCCGAAAGATCCTTTGGTGCCCGAGACGCCGTAGGCATCTTGCGGGCTGACGATCTTCTTGTTCTTCACATCGACCGTGACTCTAACATTCACTGGGATTTCCACGCCATTAAGCTCTAAGAGCGTCGATTGACCAATGTTCACGTATTTTGTAACCTTGAGCTTTTTGACAGCACTGACCTTCTTGCTCTTCTTTTGTATCTTTGGGGTATGTTTGGGGACAGTTAATCCCTCTTTGAAATCTGCGAGGACGCCGTTATTATTCATGAAAGGCAAGTTGCCCAACTTGGGAAGCTTTTCAGCGTATTTGAATTTCTTGTTGAATTTGCTCGCCTGGAACACGCCCTTGACAAGATATGGAGGGGTCACAAAATACTGCAATAAGGTAGCGAGTAAAAGAGCATTATTTTCGTTCTCTGGCAGTTCCACGAGTGCTTCGCTTTCTTGAGCGTCTCCCTTTTTCGTTTCAGCGATGATTTCCTCGTTTGAGATGTTGAATTTAATCTTCTTGTTTCCCTTGTCACCCTCAAGTTGGACCGCCTTGTTGGCATCAGCTTCTAGCTTTTTTTGAATCTCTTCTTCTCTTGGAATGTCCAACACCACAATTTCAGAAACATTGTAGACACTGGCAGCTTTTGCAATTTGATACGCAACATTGGTTATCTGCTCCAAATTTCTAGCATTAGAGTGTGAGATCACCGACGAAGGTATACATAATGCAATTTGAGTAGAGCTCTTTTCTTTGGTTGGCTTCTTGGTGACTTTAACTTTCTCTTCTGGCTTTGCTTTTACCATTGTTGATGTGTAGATTGAGAGATGGTGATGAAAATCTTGCTAAAAAAACTCCATCATCTCTGCGCGAAACTGATTCTGCTATACACAATTCTTAAAGTGGAGATGCTTGCAAATCTATAGATTAGATACTTTTATATGAAAATTTTTTTCAACTTAAATGGGGCGAATCCTTCCAGTGGAAAGGCGACAATCTATAGGAATCAAATTTCGGTCGTAATTATGCGCCTTCTTCAGCTTCTTCGTCGTCCTCATCCTCCAAGTCAGCAGCTTCGAGCTTAGCAATCTCCGCCTTGGCCTTCTCAATGTTAACCTTGGTTTGCTCTTCTTGCTTGGCTTGCAATGCGGTCAAAGTCTCCTTCAAGATGATGATGGTGTTTGGAACATCGTCAGTCTTGGTTGGCAATGGGATGGACAAGTTGGTCAAGGAAAGAATGACATCCGAGTCAACAGTGAAGTTCTTAGCCTTCGAGGCCTTCTTCTTGTTCTTCTTGGCCTTAGAACCTTCGAAGAAAGCAGGTTGCTCCTTCTTCAAGATAACAACGTCGGAAGGCATTTCGATTTGTCTGATGTTCTTCTTCTCGTCAATGGCAGCAGGAGCAGCATTGAAGACAGTGGTCTTTTGAGGCTTAACGTAGGTTGGGTCGAAGTGGCCCAACAAAGTGTGGATCTCGTTGATCTCCTCAGTGAAGGCAGGAACAGACGCCTCGGCCAATCTTTGCTCGGCAATAACTTTAAGCTTGGATTGCTTGTACTCGGCCTGTCTGGACTCGTACTCCTCTTGTCTCTTCTTTTGCTCCTCAGCCAAATCCTTCTTGAACTTGGTGAACTCTTCGTCAAAAGAGGCTCTCAATTTCTTAATTTGGTCGTACTTGGAGTTCTTGGAAGCTCTGACAGCATCTCTCTTCTTGTACAACTCGGCTCTCTTGTCGTAGATGGACTTGTTGGATGCATTAAGAGAATCCAATTCCTTTTGAATTTTCTCGAACTCTTGTTGGACCTCTCTGCTGTCGATAGCGTTCAACTTCTTCTTGAATTCGGCAATCTTGGTCTTGTCCTTGTCGATTTCTTCTTGTTGCTTCTCGACCTCAACGAAGTCCTTACGCAACTTGCGCAAAGAGGTCATTTCCTTGACGTATCTTCTCTCCTCGGCCAACTTCAAGTCACCAGCACCAACCAAGTTGTCCAAGTACAGGACTCTGGCGTCAATCTCGGCACCAGACTTGAAGGCGTTCTTGCCGATCAACTTTTGGATGTCACCAATCTTTCTCTTCAAGTTGGTGTCGACATTCTTAATTTGCTCTTGGATAGCCTTTCTCTCTTGCTTGAAAGTAGATTGCTTGGCAATGACAGTCTTCAATTGGTCTCTTAAGCCTTGTCTCTTTTCGTTGACCAGAGGGTCAGAAGTAATCGCGTCGATCTCAGAGGTGAGCTTGTTCTGAGACAAGTCCAACTGCTTGATCTCTGCCCTCAACTCTTCGATTTCTTTGTTCATGGCAGAGTCATCTGGACGCTTAATGGTACGTCTTGGGCGTTGGGTAGTCGACATTGTGTATTTATGTGGCTGATGCTAACGGAAGCGAATTGAGCTATGGGCGCAGATCTCGGAAAACCGAAAGTGGACACCTAAATGTTTCTCGACGAAAGTCGTGCGCTGCGTGAAAAAGATCTCTGTGGAACCCTAGATCGGACGAGTAGAGACGATTCAATGTCAACCTGAAGTATCGATTCAATCAATATAGGGGGCGATAAACTTGAGAGCGATCCGAGTTGGGTTCTATAATCGTCTTTAGTTTTACTTTGAAATTCGATTTTTGTGGTCAACAACTGTGTTGTACGAGTTTTTCTCGCTGTCCATTGTCGTTTTGTGAGGGTATGTCAACTGTGCCAAATAACGCGAAATGCGGTTAGCAATCACCAATTACATTGGTAACACCTCTAACGATGTCGAGAAGAAGGAAATGGCCAGGAAGCTTTTTATAAGTATTTTCAAGCTCAAAACATCTCAAGCTGAACCTAGTTTAACCTCAATGATAGCGGCTCTGATAAATAGAGAGTCGGTCAGTAATTAATCATGGTCATGTCGCGGTTTTCAAATGGTTGTGCGCCTGGATCCGGCCACTAATGGGAGCACAACGTGATGAAAATTGAGAAAGCAAAAGATGGACAATAATTCACACTTACTCCAGACCAAAACACACATGCTCCGTCGTCCACTAAGGTACTCACCAGATATTGTCTTTTTCCGTCTGCCATTGGCTCCCATATAAGCCGGCAATCTATATGCAAACACAAACAGTAAATCGTCGTACAAGTCCGGCAGACGCGATCTTTCAGGACGGTATAGGGAAAAAAGCTCAACCATCACAACCCATCGACCTTATTCATGTCAGACTATGCCAAACTCGTCGCGTCGCTTTCTAAAGACGACATTTTGAACAAATGGAATGAGGTCACTCCTTTGAAGCAAATCTCGGGTATCCCCACCTCCGCGGGTACTTCCACCGGCGACGACCCGGACCTTTTCGAAGGTCACGATGAGGAACAAATTAAACTCATGGAGGAGTTGTGTATCGTGCTCGACAACGACGACACCCCGGTTGGTGCTGGAACTAAGAAGGCTTGCCACATAATGGACAACATTAACGCTGGTTTATTGCATAGAGCATTCTCTGTCTTCCTTTTCAGCGAGGACAACAAGTTGTTGTTGCAACAGAGAGCCGATGAGAAAATCACTTTCCCTAACATGTGGACCAACACTTGTTGCTCCCATCCTCTTTGCTTCCCTGCTGAATTAGGCTTGGAATCGAAGGATGGCACAGGTAACCTTAATGACTTGGCTACGGCTGTTGCTGGGTCTAAAGTAGCGGCGCAAAGAAAGTTGTTCCACGAACTCGGAATCCCTGCTTCCGACTGTCCTTTGGAAGACTTTGAGTTCTTGACGAGAATCCACTACAAGTCTGCCAGTGGAGATGAAACTTCCAAGTGGGGTGAGCATGAAATCGACTACATCTTGATCTTGAAGGCCAAGAAGACCGTCACGCTTGACCCAAGCTACAATGAGGTGAGAGACATCAAGTATGTCAGCAAAGATGAGTTGAAGGAGATGTTCAACGACAAGGACCTCGTGTTCACCCCATGGTTCAAGTTGATTTGTGAGACGTCCTTGTTCAAGTGGTGGGACAACTTGGACAACCTCGCACAATTTAGAGATGAAGACATCCATCGCCTTCTTTAAGAGGATGGGAACATGCTCTGTCCGTTCGTTCGCCGTGCCTACTTTACCCCTGCAAATAGGATGCAAGAAGCGCGTAACCTAATCCCATAATTTGAGAAAATTTGTAGATACAGCTTGCGACATTATCGATCACAGAGACGCCGAGAAGGATTCTATTCTCGTTGGTAAGAGCGGCCCTAGTGGTGTAGATCCGAGTCAGGCAAGGGCGGGAAGTCAGATAGAACTGTATGCCGGATACCAAACCAGAAATGTGCAACTGCATCGCTTCTGTCCTTCCCGACGACGCCACTTTCCTTAGGACGCTAGAATATGATCCACAGAAGTTTTGCCAAACCAAGCAACTTGAAGTTTTTGCGCTCTTTGGCCACTTCCGAAACGTCTATCAAACCAAGAAGAAAAAGAACTATTTTCACCGATGAGTTAAATAAGGGACCATCCTTCGACGACTTTGTGAGCGGAAAGGCTGCGGATGTTTTTGTGGATCCGTTGGAAGCGGCCCGTAAGGATCCGGAGGCAAAACTCCCCAAGTGGCTTAAAGTGCCAATTCCCAAGGGCCGCTCGTTCCACAACGTTAAGAAAGATGTGCGTGAATTGAAATTAGCCACAGTTTGCGAGGAAGCTAAATGCCCAAACATCAACGAGTGTTGGGGTGGAAAAAAATCGGAGGCTACGGCAACTATCATGTTGCTTGGAGACACTTGTACCAGAGGCTGCAGATTCTGTTCGGTGAAGACCAGTCGTGCACCAGCAAAGCCGGACCCAATGGAACCAGAAAATACCGCAGAAGCTATTCTGAGATGGGGTTTGGGATACGTTGTACTTACTACTGTTGACAGAGATGATTTGGCTGATGGTGGCGCTGCTCATTTAGCCGAGACGGTTCGCCTAATAAAGAAAAAGGCACCACAAATTTTGGTTGAGGTTTTGGGTGGTGATTTCAGAGGTGACTTGACGTGCTCTGACACTTTGGCTGTGTCTGGATTGGATGTGTATGCGCACAACTTGGAGACTGTGGAGGCGTTGACCCCTCACGTAAGAGACCGCAGAGCCACTTACAGACAGTCATTATCTATTCTTGAAAGAGCCAAGCAGACGAAGCCTTCACTCATCACGAAAACGTCGTTGATGTTGGGATTCGGTGAAACGGACGAGCAAATCATGCAAACATTGAAGGACTTACGTGGTATTGGATGTGACGTGGTCACATTTGGTCAATACATGAGACCCACGAAAAGACACATGAAGGTGGTGGAATATGTGAGACCAGAGAAATTCGATTACTGGAGAGATGTTGCGTTGGAGTTGGGATTCTTGTACGTGGCGAGTGGCCCATTGGTGAGATCGTCTTACAAAGCTGGTGAAGCGTTCATTGAGAACGTGTTGCGTAAAAGAAACCACAATGTGGGTGAATCCCCCAGAGAAGCAATGCGCGAGAAACTTGCGTGATGTTACATTTTTGGGGAACGAATTCATGATGCAGTCAACAATATGTAGCAATAGGTGTAAATAGAGCAGAATTTATTTCATGTCCGGAACACTCCAGGTATTACGGTTAGATTGAACAGAAGGATGTTCTAGAGCACAATTCCTCTCCCAAGCATTTGAAGAAATTCCATTGTGGAGGAGAGCAGGATTCGTGCGTTTGACTCCTGCGAGGTGCGCGCTTAGAGCTGCGTTTTGTTTATGCTTGCCCGCGTTCCACAAATCTCGGTGATTCTATCCACACCCCGATTTGGAATCACCGCAATCTCCATTCTATTTTCCACTTCGACCTTATACCGGTTCTATTTTCAACTGAAACGGGCATAGAAAGGGCCCCATTTTACCGAAGTGATTAGAGCCAATCGGGATGGCTCGGTACACCAAGAGAGAACTGGATGATGAGAGCGACGAGGATTCGTTTATCTCACAGTTCGAGACGACGTTGACAATCCGGTCTTCTAATGAAGTGCCCGGAGATGGAGACTTGTCAATTGATCACACCACCGTGATACACGGAACCACACTTTCAAACATGACTCGTGACCACTCCATTGTGGACATTGAGGAGCTCGAAGAAGAGGAGCGACTACTGGAACAAATACCGAACTTCAAGGTCAAGCGCGAATCCAGGCTACGTACGGATAAAGCGTTGAGATTCAAACGTGAACCTGAGTTGGTGGACCCGACCAAGGAACAATACCCCATAGATCCTTCTTTAGCTCGGGCGCTCGAGCCCTCCCCGTTGGTAGACATTGATCTTGATCGTTACAACAGGACCTTTGAGGAGTTTATAGGCGCAAACCCCCAGATCAAGAAAGAGAGCCCTCGTTTCAGAAAGGAGACGGACAAGACACTTGTGTTATTATCGCCTTATTCAGCCGAACACGCCTTTGGTCGTAAGTGGGTATCAAAGTCTTATTTATCCACTATTTTTGAGAGACCCCAGCGGTTGCTAGCATCATGCATAGGTATTTCGGCTGCTTTAACTATGTTCCCCTTTTTCTATTCCATCCACAACTCCACAAAAAAAGGATCCTTGTTCTCCGACCATGTGCGCAAGGTGCATGGCCAAACCTGGCCCAAAAAGTTATTCGAGCTTTGCCTTAAATCGCACGACAAACTTCAAAATGATGAAATCGAAGTTCCCGAAGACTGGAATGTCGGCGATATCTATCTTACTCCCAAGACCATCACCGCCCTAGAAGGAGTAGTGGGAACCATTGAAACTGCGGTTGACTCATTGTACGGTTCAGAAAATGAGGATGAAAATTACAACCTTGCGTTCGTGACCATAAGGCCACCAGGGCACCATTCGCATGCATGCTTACCTAGCGGCTTCTGCTTGCTCAACAACGCGCAAATTGGTATCGAATATGCATCCGATAAGTATGGCATTTCTCATTGTGCTATATTAGATATTGATCTTCACCACGGTGATGGATCGCAAGATATATGTTGGGAGAGAGCAGGATTCACTGGAGACCATGGTAAAGCGGACGAGGAGTATTTTGACTTCGAAGAAAATCCCAGAAATGAGTACGGTAAGAAGTTTTGCACTTATCCTAAAGTGGGTTACTTCTCCTTACACGATATCAAGTCTTACCCGACAGAGTCAGGATACGCCACGAAAGAAAACATTAAGAATGCTTCTTTGTGCATTATGGATCATGACGTGAACTTGTGGAATGTACATTTACAAGAATGGGCTACGGAAGATGAGTTCTATAAGCATTACCAAACAAAGTATGTGGCTATTTTGAATCGAGCCAATCAATTCCTCAATCAGGCTAAGAAGCAGTACGAACAAAGCTACTCGATATACATTTCTGAACTTGCCAAGTACAATAAGTTCATTTCAAAGCCCCATTTATACAAACAGCCAACCTGCCAACCTGTTCCGCCCCATCCTTTCAAGCCATTGATTGTGATATCAGCTGGATTTGATGCATCCGAGTATGAAAACCCGCAAATGCAGAGACACCACGTGAATGTGCCCACTTCATTCTATTCCAATTTTACGAAAGATGTGGTAAAACTTGCGAAGATTCACACTAATGGCAAAGTTATTTCATTTATGGAAGGAGGATACTCTGATGGCGCATTGATTTCCGGTGTTTTCTCTCACTTGATCGGTCTCACTAATAATCAGAAGTATGACGATAATGATGTATCACTATGGAACCAAACCTGGGGCAACGAATACGTCGTCAAAGAGCTATCAAAGGGGTGCAAAAGAAACTGGCTTCCGTATAAAAACCCCAGAACGGAAGTCACCATTTGGGCGAATGAGGCAATTAAGCTCGGAAGATCGTTAATGCCAAATGCGATCTTGCCAACTAATTACGTTTACAAGCACGATTCATCAGAGGATGACCGGACTCCGGAACCACCAGAAAAATTGCCCACCAATAGAATGCTTCGTGAAATTCTTGACGAAAACCGAAGCTCAAAAGAATTTCCGAAGAGTCCTGTGGGTAAAGACCCCGAGGACGATCGGAGATTGATGCGGCATACTAGATCGTATTACAAGAAGAACGCTAAGTAGAATTCACGCACTCACGCACATGCGGATGCAGACACGTCCGTACATCTGAAGTAAACGCGCAGTTGACCGCCCAGATACACCTACTTGCAGAGACATATTACACTTGACGTTAAAATCGGCTAGTTTTTCTTCAAACTTATTGAAAAATCACTCTATCCATCGCACATATTTCCTGCCTTCTGCGTTAAGCTCAACTCATTCTCCACCTCTGCAATCCGTCTACCGTTGCTGTTGTTTTCCAAGCGGATCTTGAAATGACACCCGAGATCGTTGTTGAAGATGCAACGAAGGTAAAACCCCAATTGGGGCAGAGATCTCAAAGGTTCAGAGGCACTACATATCCATCTGATCCTCAATTTGACAGAAGTCGTTTTTCAAGTGAGGAGTATATTGAGCTTCTACTTTCCGAGATTGAGGAGTTACAATCTACAGTATCCAAATTGTCGACGAATTCAACAAAGTTGACAGATCTCCTTCTAGAAAACAACGTACCCATACCCAAGCAGCTCGATCATATACATCAGATTCGTGACTTGGGACCAACATCCCCGACTGTCGTTGACGAAATTCCTCAGAGGTCAGCCAGAAGAAAACTTACTCAAAGAGAAGATGAAAAGGAAGAAGCTGAACCTGAATCTTTGAAACCAGGCCAATCACTACATAACAGGGAGGCGAGTTCTGATAGCGCTACGTACGGTGACTCAACAATTACATTCGATGGCCAAGTTGATGTTTCGGATGGAGTGCCACTTTCAAAGAATATGAAAAGTGAACTTTCTGCTGCAGCTGGCTTGGAATATTCGGAGACATCTTCAAATAGAGTAGGAGATGGAACTGCAGCGTGGAAGTCAGATTCAGAAAGCGTTTTAACGTCAGAAATTGCATCTGCAAACGAGAAGAGAATGGAGGACCAACCGAGAAGTCTCAATTCACAAGAAGCGCTACATAATTCTCTTTTGCGGCAACTGAGCACAACTAGTGCTTTTAGTAATGACTCTAGATCTCTGACGAGAACCACGTCGGCATCAACGGTCCTTTCGCATAGATCTACACAACAGCAATACCCTAGCGTGCCAAATAACAACGTCAAGGAGATGCCCCGTGACTCCTCAAACTCTTCTATTGATAGAGGCTACATGCCTACGAAAACAATTGATCAATTATCAGCTCAAAATGTGATTTCTCCAAGAAAGTTAGAAACAGGAACTGGTAATACAGGCGTTGAGGATTCTCGGAGCTTTATGAAACAAGTACCCATTCAACTTGGATTAGATAATCTGTCAATCAACAGGAGCGCTGTCAATGACACGAGAATACCTCAAACACCAGATGCTTTTACGACTAATTTCTATTATAACTCCAATAAGAGTTCTGGAAAAACGGATTTATCTCGAGCTTCCCATGAATCGCAGAGTACTGATTACTCCCCAATTCCATCACCATCTCGCTCCTACTTTTCAGGGCGAAACAATTCGCATTTAGATGTCATTAGAACAACTTCAGCACAAGTTTTCGGCTCTACCGACTCTTTCCAAAGTCCGAGAAAATACACTCGTACTCCGGGATCAAGCTTTCAGGTTAGTACTCCTAAGTTAGAGGAGGAGGTTCCTCTTTTTATTAAACCGGAAGAATTTTACAATATTGCCATTAAAGTTGTCAGCACCATTCCCACAAACCCAAAGAAGTTAGATGATCCTAATTGCACATTCTCCATTACTGACAAAGAATCTGGGAAAGAAATGTGGAGAGTTCGCAAAACTTATAGCCAAATGGTTGCTTTGGACAATGAGATAAGGCCCATTGTGGAGTTTTTTGGATTACCCCCATTGCCAGAAAAAGCATTGTTCAGCTCAACAACACCTCTGAAAGTGGATATTCGGAAGACTTCTTTGCAAGAATATTTCACTACGATCTTTTTGATGCCTCACATGCCTCAAATTGTGCTACATCGATTTTGCAGATATGTTTCGCTTGACTTTGTCAATCCACTTGACGACTTTAAGTCCGGTGCTAGAAAAGAGGGATATCTTATCCGCAGATACAAGAGTTTAGGAACTACATGGAAGATTCGTTGGTGCCAAGTGGATGGACCATCTCTTGAAATTTACGATTCTCCGGGGGGAAGTTTGCTAGAGGAAATAATTCTCACAGGATCGCAAATTGGCCGACAATCTACCGAGTCAGTAGCTGAAGAGAGGGGATACCGCCACGCTTTTTTAATTTTGGGAAAATCTAAAGGAAATAAACTACCCAGTTCAACACCGAAACATTTTTTGTGTGCTGAGTCAGATGAGGAGCGAGATGAATGGATAGCCGCGATGGTCGAATTCACTGATAATGATCCGTTCAAACCCACACAAGGTGCTGATAAAACCCTTATCTCTGAGCCTATGTTGGGAGGAATCGAATCTTTGCTGATGGAAGGGGAGATGGCTGAACCGTCACAAGCGTATGTTACTAATCTTGATTCAGAGGAATTAAATTCAAAGGAACAAAAAGAGCTTAGGAGAATGAAAAAACGAAGCATATTCTCTTTCAAACATAGGGCTGCTGGTGATGGTACACTTGCAACCACCTCAGATACCCAGAGCCACGCGTCAACCACCCCAAGTTATGCCGACTCGAGCATGCAAAGCTACTTAAACCAGATGAATCTCTCGGAAGAAACCACTCAACTGATTTTTGGACGCAATCTTGAAGAGGTTTATAAACTTTCGAACAATTTGCTTGACGGTCACTCGGTACCATCCATATGTTATCGGTGTATCAGCTATCTTAACAGAACAGGGGCCATTTATGAAGAGGGAATATTTCGTCTCTCTGGTTCCGCTTCGACCATAAGGCAATTGAAAGAGAAATTCAATGCTTCCTTTGATATTGATTTATTTCAGTCGCCTCTTAAGCCAGATATGCATACGGTTGCGGGCCTCTTAAAGACATTTTTAAGAGAACTCCCTGGTCCAATTTTGGGAGACAGCGCTTACAATGAGTTTCAAACTTATGTTGCCAACAAGGGCTCTAACTTGCTGAGATCTGCATTGGCTCTAAAAATGCAAGAATTCTTGAAAAATCTGAACAATATTGACCAAGTTCACTACGATTTCTCCTACATAATTTTCAAGTTATTGAAATCCGTGGTTGACCAAAGCTCGATGAACAGAATGAATTTGAAGAACATCTGTATTGTTTTCGTTCCGACGCTTAATATTTCAGTCGAGGTTCTTTGCATTTGTTTGACTGATTTCGATTGCGTGTTCGGCGATGCGGCCCCTCTCGAAGACAACAAGAGAGAGTATATCGATATCCAGATTCCATTCTATTAGAGAATGAGGAATTTCATCTCTCTCAAAATTTCTCATGTTATTATACGATACTTAAGAAAATATTTCAGTATATTTAATATGTCTAACGAATAAGATGGAAATAGTGACTTTTATGCCCGCTTGTAGTGTTACCATTCGCTCTCTCCTGTTGCCCGTTGGAAGACAAAATCTCTTCCTTCAATGTTAGCGACACCTTCTTTAAGATTGCACTTCCACTTATTTTTAACTCTTTGAACCTTGTCATATAAGCAGAGCATAATTTGTCCTTCTTGGTCGGCATCTTCGTCATCTGATTTCTCAGAGTCTAATTCATCATCCAAATCAGAATTGATGTCATCGGAGTCGTTAAAAATGTCATCATCATCGTCATCACCAGCACCATCGGTTTGTTTCAAATTACGCTTCAAAATATTCATCGTTTGCTTTGCCTTCGGATTGTCCATTTCCAATGTGAGCTCAAAGGCGCCATCAGCTTGGTTAACCTTGGGTAAAATCAAACCATGTTCATCGCTGTATTCTTGTTTAACGGAAGGAAGTTCAATACCCATTGAAAAGTTGTTGGTGTTTTGGTTACCGAGCGCATTGCTATGCATCAAGTTGCTCGTAGGGTTGTAAGCAGACATGTTAGGCAATTCTAACCCGGTGTTTAACTGTAGGTGCTCATCTTTGACTCCAGATCCTTGGATCATACTTTGCTGGACGTGATGTTGCAACTCGGCATCTTCTTCGTCCCAACTGAAAAAGCACACCTTCGATTGGGTCAACTTTTCACACCAAAGTCTTTTCAACTCTTGTAATGTAGATTCATCAATACCACAATCTTCAAAATCTTGTCTTGAGTCCGTAATAACCTCCTCAATGACAGATTCATACAATTTTCCGGCTTCGTAGTTCGACATGATGTTTTTCACTTCTGTTCGTGGCGACTGATGACTTAAGCTATGTGTGTACTTCAAGAATAATCTTCACAATAATCCTTTTCTTCGATAAATAAAATACGAGACCAAAAATAAGAGGGATTTCTATATTGATTGACTCGGGATGCTTATGTTTTGCTTGCTTTTAGTCAGGAGTGTTCACAGACAAATGAGTGTAAGTTCTGAACGAAATTCGATTCTCGCACTTCTCTTGCAGTTTCCGTCAGCACAATGTTCTGGCCGAGAAACTGCCTCTGACTACGCGATAACCTCCTGAATTGAGAGATCGAACTCAAAAGGCGACACAGCAGTATAGAAATTGAAAATAGCTTATAATCGAATTGAATCCCCGTATCTTGACTTTCGAAGTCGTTGTGTAAGCAATTATGATAAGAGCACGACTACACTGTGTGACACAATCTTACGTGGGAGTACTCTGCTGGGGACGGAGTATGACATTAATCTTATTTCTATGGCTTGTAAGTATTCTTGAATTGTCCCGAATGTCCGACTCAGTCTGTAGGCCCCATTCCTCCTTATCGCTTCCGAAATTTGAGGGACCGGACTTCCGGTTCAGGAAACTTAGCTCCTTTGCCTTATGCTGCAACCCTTTACTAAATTGCGGGATCGTTTTGTATACACCTTAAATTTAGCATTGATGTTAAAATTAGCTCTTTTCTATCTCTGACTCACTTTTGCATTTTATGACAAAGCCATGTAGGGCGATAAAATCAATTCGGCATATAACGTATGTTATTCGATCGCCCCCGCCTGTGGGGCCCAGTATAAAAGCGCGATAACGTGCGGTTTTGACAATTCTTCAATAATCATGTCAGGTTTAACTCCATTGGATTTATCTGTGTTTAACTCGAGTCCCGCGGCAAATGAATTCCGTAGTGATACGTTTACGACGCCAACCCTCTCAATGGTTTCGGCAATTACCAAGACCACTTTAGGTGACGCTGTCTATAACGAAGATGACTCGACTCAAAAGTTGGAGAGGACCGTCGCTGAGCTTGCTGGCAAGGAGGCCGGTTTGTACTGTGTGTCCGGCACTTTACTGAACCAAATTGCGTTGAGAACAAATTTGTTTCAGCCCCCACATGCTGTTCTTTGTGATTACAGGTCTCATGTCTATGTCCATGAAGCAGGTGGATTGCCGACGCTTTCACAAGCTATGGTCCAAACTATTAAGCCTAAAAATGGTATACATTTGACATTGGAGGACGACATCATTCCAAACTTTGTTCCAGATGATGGCGAAATACACTCTGCTCCAACTAAGGTTATTAGTTTGGAAAACACCTTACATGGAATGATTTTCCCTATCGAAGAAATTGAAAGAATTTCAAACTTTTGCAAAAAAAATGACGTTCGTTTTCATCTTGACGGAGCGCGGCTTTGGAATGCCTCAGCAGCCACTGGTATATCTATTGCCAAATATTGCTCATATTTTGATTCCGTGTCACTCTGCTTGTCTAAGACACTAGGAGCCCCGATTGGATCAGTTCTCGTTGGCAACGAGAAATTTATCAAGAAGGCGAACCATTTCCGTAAGCAAAACGGAGGGGGTATTCGTCAAAGTGGCTTGCTCGCCGAGATGGCTCTTGTTGCTATTGAGGAGAACTTTCCTAAATTGGCTGCTACACACGAGATTGCTAAAGAGCTTGGTAGATTCTGCGAGGCCCAAGGTATTGTGTTGGAGCATCCAGTGCACACCAATTTCGTTTTCATTGACCTTGTTGCTAGCAAGATCAACCCCGATTTTTTAGCAAAATCATTTGAAGAGAACAACGTCAAAGGATATGGCAGCCGTATTGCAATCCACTACCAAGTTTCTGCAGAAGCCTTGATTAGGTTGAAATCGGCCCTTCAAGCTGCGTTCGACGAGGCTAAGACAAATCCATTTGATGGGAAACAGCTGCTCATTTTCTACGACGTTAAATGATGAAACACACGTCGAGTTACTACTCGCATACTTATATTGAAGAATATTCAAGAAAAAACTATTCAAGATGTTAAAGCCGTATTATCGCAATATCCGACATTTAAGAGTATTCCCATTCACCTCATATCCTCTTTCTACTTGGAGTACGCTTCAGTGAAATATCGGATTTCTCTAATGCTGAAAGGAGGTAGTTTTTTTCCTTCATTTCAGTCTTTAACTGACTATCCAAAGTCTCTATTTCTCGTCTTTTCAGTTCAAGTTCAGATAGACTCTCTTCAATCTTTGCATCATATTTTTCTTTTAACTGATTTACCTTCAACTCATGTTTTTTGGAGTACTGATGGTATAATTGCTCTGCCACATCTTGAATCCTCTCATCAGTCTTTTGCTGGGCCGTCGCTACTTGGTGCTTGAGGCTCGCTATTTGCTTGAGCAATTCATTTTCGGAACTTGCTTCAGATTTATTGGCATTCATCTTGAAATCTGAAATGAATTGCTTTTGCTTATTGACCTCTTCAACGAGCTCAGTTAATTTTTTCGTGTCTCCGCTTATTATTTGATCTTTCTCAAGGTTTTGATTCTTTAGCTTCACTATGGTTTCGAGTAAGCGCTCATTTTCCGATTGCAAATTGCTTTTCAAATTGACATCATCTTGAAGCAATTCCCGATTCGACTCATACTCGGCCTTCAATGAAGACAATTCATCCTCAAGCTGGGAGCACAATGACGTCAATTCATCAATCGAATTATCTTTCTCTGAAAGCTCCTTATCTTTCAATTTCTGTTCCGTCTCAAATTTTGCCATTTCATTGTGTAGACTAGTTGTTTCTTCGCATAAATCTTTAAATTTTTGGTTCAATTCGCTAAGTTGATCATTCTTTTCAGATAATGTATCTTGCCTGGACTCCAAACGAGTTGTAAGAATTTCCTTATCTTTGCTTAGTTCTTCCACTTTTGCTAATAATAGATCTCGTGAATTCGTGAAACTATCAATATCCTTTTGTAACTCCATTTTTTCTTCGCTTAAATTCCTCGCTTGTAGCTTCAAACTTTCATTTTCTGATTTCAAATCGGTTGAAATCAGCGAGTACTCAGCCAATTTAGATTCAAGCTGCTTCAAGTGTTCCTCCAACCCAGATACATTGGCATTCAATTGGTCAATCTCATCCTTGTGCCTTCTTTGGATAGTGACAAGTTCATCTTCCGACCGTTTCAAAAGTGAGACATTCTCTTTCAATTTTTGATCGATTGAAGTTAAATCCCGATCCAAGTTTTCGATCTGAAGGCCTGATAGACGTAAACTTTCTTCGAGATGATTTTTTACTCTAAGATTTTCATCAAAGTTTTCTTCGAGTCGCAAAATCTTATTGCCTGCGTCATTAAAAGCATTGCTAAGTTGTATGATCTCATCATTTTTGTTCTTAATACTCAATTCCAACTTTGTGATCTCATTGTAAAGGTTTTGTCGTGTGATATCCATTTGGATTGCGGTGTAAACAAGTCTACCCTCGCGAGAAACTTCAAATTCAGATGTATCTTTTTTACTTTCGGAGTAGGAAGGCTCATTATTACCATTTATAGCTTTAGTTGGCAGTGAAGTGGCCAATGTAGACGTGAGGTGAGCCACCTGGGACTTGGGTTTTTCAGGACTGCTATTCATTTCTTCAAGAGATTTGATATTGTTGGTCAGCTGTTCAATTTCTCCATTAGCACTTGAGGATTTTGTGTGAGAGATTCTTTTCAGTTTAGAGACAGATACTGTAAAATCACCCGATGAACGCTTCCTATTAGGCGACGTATGGTCTGACAAACCCGAGTGGGAAGCTTGAAGACCCTTCCCGACGTCATAAGATGAATCGTCGAATCTTTCTATAAGACTAGCTCTTTTGCTCCGGATTCTGTAGGATGGACTATCCGCGATCGAGTCAGTGTGATCAGGTCGTAATACTGGTGCAACCAAACGCGGCGAAGTCACAACATCTCGAACAGAATGTTTTGATGGAGTCTTGAATGAGCTCGGATGCGTAAGGGTATTTCTGCGATAATCATGCTTCGCCTGTAGACCATGCGGGTGCTTTATGAGGCCGCTAAATGTTGGGCGGGGTGATTTGTCTGAAAACTCGCCGTCAGATTGATCCTTTTGATCCATTGAATCTTTAACAATAGGTTGTTTGATAGTGGTAAGCTTTATGGGAGAGAGCCGTTCTTCCAGAGATAAACTATCATTCGGCATTTCAAAGATAGGCCGTGTTTTGGTGGTGCTCAAAGAAAAAACAAGTGCAAAGAACGCGATTAAAGTGAGCACCTGCATCTGTAACTCGAGGAGACACTCGACTTAGGTTTCGCGCGAAAGATGAATCATTTACAAATGTCACATATAAAGCAAAAAAGGAATATATTCAAACTCAAGTTGGCTAGACACAAAAACATACAGAGCTTTGATAATGCCTACAAAATAACTTGAAACACATCAATATATTGTTCTGAAGGATATCAGAAAACTAAAATAAACACTCGGAAAGAAATAAAATGAGGTGTGGCCCGGGACATATGATCCTATGAGTACCATGTACCATGGATTAAAGTCTTCTATGGGTTTTTGCGCACCTAAAAATCGAAAACTAAGCCTCTTCTTAATCTTTTGAAGACTGGCTCGGTGCCGTTAACAGCACTTGCAGAAAAGCTTGGGGTGAGAGTTGACGCGGAGTAAATAGAGTCCGAGGTTGATCCAACTTCTGGTGCAGAAGTTGTCGCCGAGAGTGCAAAAGTCGATGGTGCTGCAGTAGTTGGGGCTGTCGTAGATGGAGTTGTGCTTGATGGGTCTGTGTTGGAAGTAACTGTAGTGGACGGGGTTGTAGTAGGTTGGGCTGCACTGGACGTGGCTGCACTAGACGCCGCTATAGTAGATGGAGTCGAAGTGGAAGAGATAGTTGACAAAGTTGTTTGAGTGGTGGTGACTTCAATATAAGAAGTAATCGTCGTCGTGATATCACTGTAAGTGAACTCAGCAGTCACAGGGTAAGAAGCAGTGACAGTTTGGGTGATGGTAGAGACACTTTCAGTAGAGCTGGAAGATTCCCCTGTGACGGTGACGGTCACGGTACTTGGGACACATGTTTCCGTCTCAACAACAGCAGCTGTCGTGAGAGAACCATCATCTTCAGTAATAGTAACATAGGCAGTAATGGTAGAGGTTGTAGTACCACTAATGTCATCATCAGATACAGGCGCCTCGGAGGTAGAAGATGTGACAGCTTCTTCGGAGGTATAAGTTGTGGAAGACAAGGTAATGGTTACGTACTTATCAACTGTGGAAGTGACATCGGTGCCAGAGCTCAAGGACGTAGCCGGGTCAGTACCGTTGTCATATCTTCGGAAAGGAATGGCGGTTGCAAAAGAAGCAAGACTCAAGATAGTAGCGAGTGGGAAGATCATTTTTCTCAGATAGTTTTAAAGGAATGGACGCGATATGTTTCGCAATGGATGAGAAGGTCGAAATCTTACCAAACGAAATTATTGGAAATCATAATTGTATAAATACCATGCGCGATGTACCGCGTTTCACCATTGTATGACCCAACCCTGCGTCTATATGTGGGTTAGAGGAAGGAATGCTTAAGTGCAAACAAACAGACTCCTTCGGCCGCGCTTTGTCATAGGACTGCACAATGCCGGATTGCATTGACCTGCGATTTATCAACATGAGACAATACAGTAGCTCGTCAGAAATGCTCGCACGACCCAATTCTTGTCACGGCTAGGAATTCTCTATTTTTATTTTCCGTCACTGGAGAAATAGCTTGAACTACTTCACATGAATGGATTTAATGGAAATATCTGTAGCGGAATCAAGAGTTTCGCGCTTAATGCATCCCTCGTTGACAACGGTATGTCGTCAAATCGTCGCGCTCGCTTCTGACAAGAAATTTACAATAATGAGAAACCTTACCGGTATTAATTTACTCGCGCTTTATTTTCACACCGTAGACCATAGCATTGAAGCAAGGAGGTCCTATAAGATGAGAGGCACTTCGAGTATAATACAAGTCAATGCTTAGAAGATCTAATGCCAAAAAAGAGATCGACCAAACACAACCTAATCGCTAGTAATATTGTGCCACCCTGTCCTCTTCCCTCCCCGTCTAAGATTTACGACGAGTCAAATGACCTAAATAACGAAACTTTAATGCTCTTCGCATCTGGATTTCATCTTTCATGGTATGATCAAAACCAAGATACGCCTATTAAACAACATCCTCTTCTATGCAAATAACAGAGTACAGCAACGCGATTCCGAGGGAATGATCAAGAGACACACGAAATAAATTTTCCCCAGTTGAAGCTGAACAGAAAAAAAAAAGAGAGAGAAAAGGAGAAAGAGAAAGAGAA
Organism: Clavispora asparagi; assembly: GCA_030573135.1. Classification (NCBI taxonomy): domain Eukaryota; kingdom Fungi; phylum Ascomycota; class Pichiomycetes; order Serinales; family Metschnikowiaceae; genus Clavispora; species Clavispora asparagi. The sequence goes on from JAJMCU010000035.1 coordinate 91,069, forward strand.
TCCTCGAACTGGGTCATTTACGTCTCAAGCTGGATACTTCAGTCTAATATTATAGTTCAGCCGATCAGGTTCTCATTCTCATTCGAGAAGCATGCGCTTTGCGAAAGTGAAAAGGTACAACAAAACGGTGAGTATTATGCAGGCTTTTGCGAAAACTGAACGAGAACGATACACTTCTATTTAGACAACGCCAATCAACAATGTTTGAAGACAATCCAGTCTTGAGAGAATATGCGAAGCTTAAAACCACTTATCAGGAGATTCTTGATAGGAGTGTGCCATTTATCACTCGCCGTTGGATAGGTTTTGGTGTCCTTCTCACAGTATTCTTACTCAGAATCCTTGTAACTCAAGGATGGTACATTATCTGCTATGCTTTGGGAATCGCCCTTCTCAACATGTTTCTTGCATTTTTAACTCCAAAGTTTGACCCTTCTTTGGAGCAAGAGCTGATGTCCTCCAATCTTGAAGAGGGCGGCGAAGACACTGGTGAACAAGAAGACGAAGAGTTCAGGCCGTTTATCAGACGTTTACCGGAGTTCAAGTTTTGGTTGAATTCTACGAAAGCCACCATACTTTCCTTGTTTTTGTCGTTATTCACCATCTTTGATATCCCGGTATTCTGGCCAATTCTACTTGTTTACTTCATTATTTTATTCACACTCACAATGAGAAAGCAAATTCAGCATATGGTGAAGTACAAATACTTGCCTTTCGACCTTGGTAAAACGAAATACGGTGGATAAATAGTGAAAGAATTTCTCCAAACTAGCAAAATGAGCATTTATATTGCTACTCATTAAAATTTTAGTATGGGTTATATCTTGCTTAGATGGACGAAAACTTAAAAGCAAAACCACCGTTATAACCTACCCCGGCATGAAACATTATTCTTCGTTAGCTCGCTACCGAACTAATTTGTATAGTCTTAGCGGTATTGTTTTCTCAATTTAATACAGTTTCGAACGAGTCCGTAGTGAAAAAAAAAAAAAGATTATATACATATGTCTAATTACATATTCATTCCTATACAACCAGTTTAAGAGTTTTGCATTCAATGCATTCTTATTTTACTTCCTTCGGATGTTTTTATCGCACTTCCCCTCGGAATTAATATGGACGGTGGTAGCCCTTTAATTGCGCTCTTCGGGCGAAAAAAATTGGGCGGCCGCGCAAGGATATTTGCACGGGCTGAACAAGAAATATTAAACGCTCGCGCAGGGAATTTTGCTCGGGTCCCAAAATGAAGTTGGACCTTCTTATCATGTTATGTTGCATGGTATGAATAATTAAATTTGAAGCCCAGGACGGCCAAGTTTTGCAAATTTTATTTCTCGTTACAATTAACTTTCTCTAATATGAGAGTTTGATTAGTATTTTTCCGTAGTAAGTAACATTCTGGGTTATGACAAAGGAAAAAGAGATGTTTCGTATCCTGTAATCAATAAGCTACCATCATGTTCAGATATGAAGACGGGAAAGGGGCATTGCGGGATGAACATGGGTTTGAACACACTGATAGTGGAGATTTAAATGATTTGAAACCACTGGATCGCCTTATTGGTCTACCAGGATTTATCAAGTCTAAGCCTTCTGGAGAAGACTTGAGAGGGGTACCCGATTGAGAAGGAACTTATGGAAATTGATAACATAATAGGGGACGCCGTAGATGAAGTAATGGTGGCAATGACATCTTCTGAGAGCGAAGAAGAAGAAAGTGAAGAAGAAATGAAACTTTGCAGTTTGAGAGAGCCATTCACTGGGATTCCTACGGTGATGTACAAGTTTGAAACAAAGAAGTCAGATGTGTCACAAGGTCATAAAGAGGAAGAAATCGAAGTATCTAAGGAAGTGGATACGGGACGACATTACAGAAAGTACACCATAAACCAAGTAAGATCGTTCTTTGACGATTTTATTGGCCATCCTTGCATGCCAACAGCTCCAATTGCTCGATCTTACGGAATTAATCCTTCGACAGCACGAAGATGGGTGAGGGATTACAACAATAGTGGCAAGCTTCCATTCGATGTTTCTCGAGGAAGACGAGCTGGAAGCAAGAATAGGCTAAACGAGGAGCATGCTGAATTTCTAAAGGCAAAATTAGACACCAACTGTCAAATAAGTTTGGAGGATATGATATCTGACTTGCAGGAAAGTTTTGAAAGCCTTAAGGTCAGCAAATCCACTGTGAATAACTTCTTGAGCGATGAGCTCAATTATACTTACAAGATAATTCGAAAAGAACCATTTGTTCGGAATTCAGATCGCATGATTGAAGAAAGATTTGAATATGTGAGTCTCATCAACAGATCTGATATTGACTACCTCACAAATTGTGTTTTTATTGACGAAGCTGGCTTCAAATGTGAATCAACCCCGCTCTATGGTTGGTCGAAGAGGGGCGAGAAGCCTATTTGCAGAGAGAAAACAATAAATTCTGAAAAATATGTCTTAGGGGCAGTTTGCTTTTATGGCGTGGTTCAATTGAATTTGAAGAGGCCCTTCCGAAATGTCACGAAGAAAGCGAAAAGCAAGTTAAAGCGGAAGCTTGAGAATAGAGAGACTGATGACTCTAAAGGCACATCTACCGCACATTTCAAGCTGTTCAGCTTAGACGTTTGTAATGTACTAGATCAATACCCTGATTTCAGGAATTGCTATTTGATTATGGATAACGCAAGAATTCACAAGAACTCATCAATAGCGCGGATCGTCCAGAGTAAAGGCTACAGAGTCCAATACTTACCTCCTTATTCACCTGATCTTAATCCAATTGAATGTTTTTGAAATCAGTTGAAGTCAAGAATGTCAACCAGAAAATATGAGGATGGCGAGGAATTAGGCAATCGTATCCGCGATGCTGGGGAAAGCATTCCTATCGAAATCTTCAAAAAGAATGTTCAACATTCGCTTTCATGTATTGAAAAATTCTTGGGGAGGTAACCTTTCTAATTGATCTTAGTTTATGGTATTTTATATTTTTGTGGATAATTCTAACAAAGAGGTGCAAGTTCATTCACATTGTAGACCAACATAACATGATAAGAAGGTCCAACTTTATTTTGGGACCAGAGCAAAACTCCGGTCAAGCTTCCAAACTTTCGGCCGCCCAATTCTATTCGCCCGAAGAGCGCAATTGAAAGGCTACCGCCGTCCAAATTAATTCCGAGGGAAAGTGTGATATAAACATCCAAGGGAAGTAAAATGAATGCATTGCGTGCAAAACTCTTAAACTGGTTGTATATGACTCAATTTATATAACATTTACCGTGCCCTTTACCCCTCCAACAAACGAAATCATTCATTTCATTAATAAGCAAACCTTTGCTTCCCGCTTTTTCACCAGTTTTAAACCAAGTCACAATTTCACCAAACACTTAAAAATTACGTACACAATTGTTCAAAACCAAATCAACCGAGAGGTTCCACCTACATCATTTAATAAATTCGATCGATTAATCTTCCACGATCGAGATAAAAGAGAAATATTAACATCCCAAATATAAAATTATAACCATACAAAATTATCAGACTGTACTATCTCCGCAAATTTGATCATGATTGGGAAATTATGACCTTCGTCCCGAATTTGAATATATCAATATAAATAACTTCCATCTACATCACGTTAATATTTGACAAATGTACCAACAGATATCAAACTCAACACTCTTTATAGGCAACATACAATTATTCTACAACACTTCCATTCAAATACCAAATCCCTGGGAAACTCAAAATATAAATAATTTCAGAGACATAATTCAGAAAAGCATGCATGCGTACAAAATTTCAAATCTGCTTCTTCCACCTACCTCAATTGTGTCGCGTAATACAATAAGGCCACACATCAACAGGGCATAAAACTATTATGATCTCACCTTCTAAAATAATCGGATATTCGTCAATATAATATTAATAATATTTAGTAAATTATATGAATACTTTACGCATTATATTCCATTGTAAAAATTACTTCTTTGCAAACAAATGATCAAACTTCAATATTAACAAAAAGAAGATTCAGACGAATAAATGAGACATCATATCTAGTTTCTGACAAGATAAATCTAGACATAAATGTCCCTTTACCTATCAATATTCAATTGACGGACCGACTGTTGGCAAAATTGGATTGCTTATTAATAACCGTAATATTTTACTAGCAATAAAATCAGTTCACAGTATTCGATAGACTAATAATAAAGAATATACCTAATTAAATTATATGAAATGAGGACTAGTTAACATTATTTCACTGAAATCTTTGTAAATATTCACCATATGTGTAAACTCATGTAAGAGACAGAAATGAACAGCAATTGCTGTTGAACAGTAATTACTGGAACACACAAATTTTATGTTTTGATTTCAATGGGGCGTTGTATTTAAAAAGTGCTCATCCTCTATATTCTCGCTTCCATGTACAATTATCACCTTTATTCATTTAAAATAACACGAACACTCCCAATATAATCTCGCTAGGACGTTAATATTTCGAGATATAAACTTTAAATATGTAAGCTATCGGCTGGTAGCTGAATATCAATTTATATATAATTATTTTAAAGGTAATAATCAATCTAATAATTTCACAATGTCTAATTGAAATGTTCTGAAATATATATTGTTTCGCATGCTCGCATTGCATTGGTAGTGTTGAGTTTCGTTTTTGACAACGAACAAGTATGCTTATCAAAGAACATTATAGCGAAATGTACCTGAGAATAGTACAGGTTGAGTTCATACCGGTTTAATTTCGTTTCATCTGTCCGAATACGTATCGTAATTTAATTAATTTACTTTATGGTTAGAGCTCTTGATTCTGTTTATGTGTGTTTTAGTGTTTTTTTCGACTTTTTGTATTCAAGTATATCAATTGTGAATGAAAAAGAATATACGTAGGAGATATAGACGTATATTCAGCTCTCCTTAGTTGACGAATTGGTGCTCACGTTTGTTGTGTTTTCAGGGAGGTCGTCCATATATCTCAAATATACTCCAATAATTGAGATACGTCTGTGTTCTTTTCGTTTATGTTATAGAAGGCTGACTATACGATTTGCGCAGTGCTCATACCATTAAATTCAAATGTCCGAAATATGAAGTTGGTTTTGCGAGGATAGTACAGAGAATTCTAATTGTCTTTATTCTTTCACGAATGCAACATTTACTTAACATACTTTGGTAACGAATTCGAAAAGGCGGTCTTCTACGATGATTACTACATTTGTTTAATTCAATTTCCTTAATGGTACAAATTTGATATTTACGCTACTGGAGGTTCTCAAGCGAGTTTTAAACAAGGGCTTATTTCCGGTAGATTAAAATGATTCTTGATGAAATGAGCGATTCATATTTGGTTAAAGCGTACTGTGCTGGCGGCTTTGAATGAATCGTTGTCCGCTACACAGTTTAGCCAAATTATAGATATTCCTTAAAGATTCAAAAGTTTATACATTCAAACAGTGGGCTCGTTTGCGATTTAAAGATTACTGGCTATTGTAATGTACTCAATATTCTTGGGATCAAGGAGCATCACCTCACCGCAGTTGTGCGAGACCCTGCATCGTTTGTACAATTGTCTGCCAGGTTCATGAAATGCCCTCATCCCTGCATCGGATTCAGTCTTCTAGGGAGAATTATTTAATCGTTTTGCTTTTGTCTTGCGTGAAGAAGTGTCACTTAAAGTACGAAGGTAGTATGAGAGGTACGGGCCTTTAGTCCCTGTGCCTGGCATTGCGTGAAATAAGGGAATGCTAATGGAGAATGGGATTTTGCCCAATATAATGCCTATCGGTTGCTTATGTGGCCCGTGATTGATAGTCTGATTTAGTGAAAGCAGCCGACATTCAATATTTGTACTTTGTAAATTATCTTTGGAAAAGCAATTTTTGAAAATTTAAAAAAAATGTAGAAAAAATCACAAATTGAAATATCTACATATGATATCCTTTAATTTATTTGCTACCAGATCAAATAATTCCATCAATCGTTTTAAAAAGTAATGTCTAGCATAGAACTATTCTTAAAGGATCAACAGAGAAAAGGTAAAGCATGAAGGAGAACAAATTCAAACCAATCTTTTCTTCGCGGCGTTATGATTATAGAAGGTATCTCGCGAAAGTGCATCCCATGAAATAGGTTGTAGAGGGAAAAATTTAAGTTACGAGGATCCAAGAATTTCTTACAGATCTATGATATGTAATAAAAACAGTAAATTGTACCTAAAGCATTTTTATATATCAAGATTCATCATCTGTGTCGTCATCTTTGTAGCCAAACTTTCTGATCTCGGCAAGTTTCTTTCTGGCCAAGTTCAATGAGTTTTCAAGTTTCAATATCTCCACTTGTTGCGCCATTTCCAAGGTTTTACCTTCATATGGAGTGAGTTTGCTCAAGTCAACTGACTTTTCGGCATTGCTGAATCCTGATATCAAGGATTGAACTTTGGATACCAAAGACTTACATGCTGTATTGACAACCTTTGATGACCCCTCCAACTCATCTTGCAGCTTAGACATAAAATTAGCCTTCACTCTCGCCGCAGTGACAAGCTGAGCGGTGGATGCAGACACCTCATTACAAGCAACAATCAATTGCTCATGAGAGTTTTCATTCTTGAGTACGCCATCCGCAGTTTGAATCAAGATATTGGTGGCACCAGCTACTGCCTTAGCAGCACTCACCAAGCCTTCTGTCCATCTGTTGTTTTTCTTATAGAAATCCTTTCTCGTGCCAGAGCCTTTGCTGCGATCAACAATTTCTCTTTGACACTTTGTTGCTGCGATAATCAAAGATTGAATTGCTCTGGTTATAGCTAAAGCTGCCGAAACAATAGATTCATGAATTTCAAAGTCAGACGACAGAGAAGCAGAAAGCAAAAGTTTGTTGAGAAATTCCGTCGCCAAATCTACTGCCTTAGCAGTTTCATCCATTTCATTATCGACAGCATCTTCTATATTGCCACCGGAGAGTTTCACTGAATTCTTGCCTCTTATTCTCTCCACAAGGGAAGAAATATCTTGCAACGAATGTTGGAACTGAACGTTACAATCAATAACAAAGTCGATCTTATCATCGTCAGCTTCCAATTCATCCAAGATATCCGAAGTTAAGCTCAGGAAGTACGATTCAGCGCTTGAAAGAACCTCACTAATAAGCCCAACAAGACTATTTTCATCTGCGGTCAAGACATTTCTGCTCAAACCCTTTCCATTCAACATCAAATCATTAATTGTTGATGTGAGTTCTGAACTTGCTAAGATAATGTCAGAGTGAGTGGAATCATTCGGATCCTCATACGATTCATTACTCTCGGCAATAAAGTTGTTGAAAGCTTGAGCAAAATCTGTAGCTGTGTCAGAGCATAAATCAATAATGGCTAACAAATAATCGGGAGATGCGCTCGAATTTCCGGCCTGCATTGGCGAAGATAACTCATGTTTAGAGTCCTGAATACGCCTGACATTATTAGCTAGGATCACATCTAACAAGCTTGTCAACTTCTTGATGCCATGAGACAAGTAATAGTCCTTAGAAACTGATAACTCTTGGAGAGCACTATCTAAAGATTCTTGGGCAATCTCCAAGTCAATGTCTTTTTCCTTCAACTTGTCTTGGATGTCACTGATATTTCCCAAAGAGGTGAGCCTGATGTTCTTTTCCACAAGTTCCTCGTTAAGTCTATCAATTTCTTTTTGATGGTTCGCGAGTAAGTTGTCAAGGCTTGACGAATGTAATTTTCCAGAATCATTCATTTGAGCACTCAATTCTCTTACTTCTGCCTGCAACTTTTCGATTTCCTGATCTTTAGATGCCTTCGTGCGATCCAAGTCTAATCTAGCGCGATCGCGCTCACGAATCAAATCCGCAAGTTCAAGATTTTTAGCCTTGAGATCTTTTTCAAACTTTTCTTTCTTTAAGATAGACTCCTGTGCACTATTAATCTTTTGCTGGATCTTCTTGAACTTGGACAAAAGACTTAAATGTTCCAGACGCAACTGAGAGTACAATTTTGCCAAAGACTCGTACTTCTTGGCCCAATTGTTCACCTGCTCTTCCAAGTTACTGATCTGCTCATCTTTAGCAGCAACTTGCTGCATAGCAGTGTCGTTGATATTTGCCAACTCAGTTTCCAAAGAATTAACCCTAGAGTCATATTGCTGCAAAATAGCCTGATCGTTGTCAAACTGGTTTTTGAACATGAGCAAATCATGCTCCAATTCAGAAACACGCAGAACATTCGCTTGGGTTTGCTGCTGTCTCAAGTTCTCTTGTTCTTGTAACATTCTCTGTTCCTGCTCTCTTTTCTGTTGTTCGAATAATCTTTGTCTCTCTGCTTGCTCAGCAAGTTGTTGTTGACGTTGCGCTTCTAAGTACTGTTGCTGTTGCTGGAGCTGTTGCTGTTGATCAAACATTCCGGTTTGCTGCAAGTGAATCAGATCAACCGGGGGAGGAACAGCGGGTGCCTCATACTCAACAGTTGGCTGACGAGATACCTGTGATATAGACTCACTGGGAACAGGTGTTGCCCCGGAAGCCTCGATGTCATCGCTTATTCTTAAGTTAGGAGGTGTTCCTCCTAATCTAGGAATTGTGATCAAACTTGTCAAAAATTTGATAGATTGACAATCAGTGTAGAAGTCCCTCAATAAAAAGTGCTGCGAACCAAACCGGTCGAATAAGCCCGCCATAGCCTCATCGTCACCCAATTGCTGATACATTGCTCTCAACATCGAGGTCAAAAACTTGTAAATACCGTACGATTCCGAAATCAAAGGAACTAAGGCACTGACCTTGCACAAATTGTTTGGTGATTGGTGAATGGTCACAAAAATAAGCTTTTGAAATTCGTTAATAGAATCTTGTAAGTCCATCAATTGCAAAATTGACTCATAGCCTTCGTTAGGGTCATTCACAGTTCTCAACGAAATGTATTCCTCGTATTCAAACATGCCATTGAAACCTGGGTTATTGCGGTGGAAGTCCAATTTACTCAACAAAAACCTATCATACTGATTGATTAAACGCCCGTAGCTGTTGGATCCTGGGAACACGGTCGACAAACTGTATAAAAAGTCCTTGTTTCTGTAGCCATCTTTCAATGTGTTGGGATGACCTTCTTGGAGGACTTTATGTATCATAATTAAAGCCTTAAACAACTGAATTTCACTGCTTTGCAAAGGTTGGATCTTCACTGCGTTCCAAAATGCTCTAGAGTTCTTGTGATCCCAAGTGTAGACAATGCACGCCCGTACATGCTTCCGCTTTGGAGGAACCTCCTCAGTGTTGCAAGCTTTACGGACACTAATCTGCAAGTCAACTTCTGCACGGCTCATAGTAAACGTTTGATGTCAACGTGCGACAGTTATCGGTAAGTACGGACAACGGAAGGTCAGTGCACCAGCGAGAATCCTGCATAATATCGCGGGCTTATTATCAGTGAGAGGTTGAGCTCCTAAATAAGTCACGCACGAATGAGAACATAGCTCCCCACAGATCCATGTAACACTCTGCACCCCAATCCCTGATTCTAGAGTAAGTTGGAAAAATTGTAAAACAAGAGGAAACAACAAATTAGATGGAAGCTTCTCGCATCAAATACTTCGTTAGGAGATGAATATTTATCAATCTATCGGAATGTTCCTTCAGTACCCGTAGAATCGGTCAGAATCGTATACCGAGGAGACTAAATTAGTGGGTACAATATCGAAACCATCAAATACTTTCTATAGATGGCGAAGGGCGTATGGTGCTCACCCGTCAATGCGACGTTGGGCGAGAGAGGTGCATGTCCCTTTTAGGTTGATCGCGCCTCGATGGGCTGTAGTGCATATTATGGAGGGGAGGCTCTTTGGCGCATGGAGGGGCCCGTCAGCAGCCCGAGAATCTCCGAGCTTTCCTAAACGACGGCGGTTTCTGATCTACTGGTAACCACAGAGGACAAAATATGTTCATCGATCAGGGATTTAAAAGACAGATAACTGGCCAAGTTGGATCTACGCAATTTGTATCGTAAGTAAAGAAAACGTAAACATATTGCATAATTTTTTTTTGTCAGTCCTGCTCGATGATGCGATAGGACGAAACAAAAGGAAAGTCAACGCGGCCATAAAAAGTAAGCTGTTTAGAAATCTGTTTTTCGTTCTTTAGTATATCAATCGAAATTTACGATGTCTGGAAGTACTACAAAGGTTAGCTATCCGTATGTTATTGTTTTGCGAAATACTATTCAATCTCTGAGTTACTAACTATGCAAGATTTTGGTATGGAGGTGCTTCGAGTATGGCTGCGTGTTTGGTGACCCATCCTTTGGATTTGGCCAAGGTCCGGTTGCAGACTGCTTCCAAGCCTGGCCAATCTTTGGCTTCCATGGTCTACCAAATCATTAGAAATGAAGGTTTCTTCAAAATCTATTCTGGTTTAACTGCCTCTTTGTTGAGACAAGCGACGTATTCTACGGTTAGATTCGGTGCTTACGAGTACATGAAAGAGAGCTACCAAGAGAAGAACAACAAAATGCCATCCACTCTTGTTTTGTTGCCTATGTCCATGCTTTCCGGTGCGTTGGGAGGCTTGGTTGGTAACCCTTCTGATGTTGTGAACATCAGAATGCAAAACGATTCTACATTGCCAGTGGAGCAAAGAAGACATTACAGAAACGCTTTTGATGGTATTTACCGTATTTCTAGAGATGAAGGCTTTAGCTCTTTGTTCAGAGGATTGACACCTAACTTGGTTAGAGGTGTTTTGATGACTGCCTCTCAAGTTGTCACCTACGACATTGCAAAACTGTTGTTGATTGACACTTTCGCCATGGATCCTTCTAAGAAGTCCACCCACTTCAGTGCTTCTTTGTTGGCTGGTTTGGTCGCTACAACCGTCTGCTCTCCAGCTGATGTGGTCAAGACAAGAATCATGAACGCGAAGGGCACTAGTGGTGGGGCTGTTTCGATTTTGACCTCCGCTGTCAAGAACGAAGGTGTTGGCTTCATGTTTAGAGGATGGTTGCCATCTTTCATTAGATTGGGACCTCACACTATTGTCACTTTCTTGGTGTTGGAACAGTTGAGAAAATTCAAGTTGGGCATGTTTTAAACCCACGTTCTCCGGTATTTTATAGAAAAATAGGCCTTAATTATTACAAGCAACCACATACTTTCTTTCTTTATTTATTGCTAATGAATATTCAGGAGCCCATGCTATTTTAAACTTCAATGTTGTCCAACTCAGCCTTCTCAAAAGCCTCCTTTTCGGCTTCCAAAAGGTAAGGGATCAAGTAGTGAGAGTCTTCAGTAGCCTTAACGGCCTTGTTTGCAGGTAACAATTGGTGGGACAAGGCACATTGGTGAGCAGTGATCATTCTGAAGTTTCTGGCGTAAAGTTCATCTTCTGGCAATCTGGAGATAGCCTTTTGTGCGATTGGGTTTTCTTCCATGATCAAATCGTTAAACCTGGAAAGTTAGTATTTAAGGATGCGGGAAAAAGGATTATGTCTCCAGAAGCCCGATATTGCTTCATGTCGATGCTCAGCTGGAATAACCACAAAAAATTCGAGGGACATACTTCAAGCCCATTTCTCTGTAACCAGCGTAGGCGCAGAAAGCCTTGGCGGCTGGGGTGACAATCTTAGACAAGGTTGGTCTGGACAAGATCCAGTCGGATGCCTTAACAATGGAAGTAATCGAAGCCATGGTGCTCTATCGACTGTTTCTGAACGGAGTAACAAATGCTTTTTGTGGAATTTCTTCGCGATTACATGCGTGCGAAGCATACGCCATGATTGGTTGAGTTAGACTACCGGATTAGGAAGGATGCGCACGATAATTCATGCCAGCTACCTCCACATGGATCACGTGCGAGCGCTTTTACATTCCGTTGTTGCTCTGGGATTACTTTTGCGCCCTCTCCTAATCTGAAAGCGTGATTATTTATTTTATAGTATAAAAGTATATATCAAAACTTTGTTGGAAGAACGTCCAAAAATATTGATTATAGCACAAGATATGACCTACATGCAATACAGGCCAGGGAGTCAATTCGTCATTAACGATATTATAACGGTGGGTAGACCCATAAGTTCATTAAATAAGTCGAGATCTATATTGAGGAATGAAAAATCGGTAATTAATACTGGTATTCAGAGCTGGCTTGGCCATGCACAGTAGGGAAACCCAATTCCTTCAAGATGTTAGTTGGTCCAGTCTCCCTAACAAGCGTCACTAATTCAGCGCTCTTGCACAAGAATAAACCCATAGTGCCACAGGAGTTAATCCCCAAGACATCCTTGTACTTCCCACTCGCCCTTGGAACTACCATCATGTATTCAGTGGTGGCAACAAAGTTATAAGAGATGTGGTTACACTCGTTATCTCTCAAAACTGTACAAGCTCTTTGAAGTAAAGAGACAAATGTCATGGCCAAAATGTCCTCCGTGAGTTCTTCAGGATTTTCGGGCAATTTTGCAACAAAATGGGCAAAAGGCAAGTTAGGATCTTGGACAGGCTCCTCATGTTCGTTTGGAATGAAGTACAGAGATTTATGAGCCAAAGTTTCAGCGAAAGGAGTGAATCCTTCTGGAAGCGTCATAAATTGAATGTGTTTATGTGGCTGAGACGCTCCACTCTGTGGACCACAATTGTAAAATGCAAACCAGTTTTTGCCTTCATCGTTGGCCTTCAAATTTCTCAACAAGGCAAAGGAAGCGGTCAACTCAGAAGGAGAGAGAGGAGTATTCTGCGATTTGAACTCCTTGGTAACCATCATAAAGTGAGCAGGGACAACAGGAAACTTGTTGAAAACGATACGGAAATCATTGTCGAGAGAGGGAACAATTGTCAATTCAGGTTCGGGCTTTGCAAATGGATTGTCATTCACATTGCCAGTTTCCGGCCGCTTTTCAAGACTCCGGAGTTCGGTCAACTCAAAGTTATATGAACTGTCGTTGATTGTCTCTGTCAAGATTTCCTTGGTTGCGGCCTCGCCATTGAAAACCAAGTTATCGCCGTCGACGGCAGCTTGATACTTTGCGTACAATTTCTGAACGAAATCTTCGGGTAAGTCGGACATTTCTAAGTGATTGAAAAAAAAGTTGATAGAAATCTTTAGATTAACTTGAGCAACCTACATATTATAAATGAGACTGGTGATGCACCAACGCAAACCGCGCGTCATCGGACATCAAGAAAAGCTGATCACTCCCGTGAATATTTAGGTAGATTGTCTAGCTTTACCTTTCCACTTTCAATCCAGCTTGGATCAATCAACTTTTCATGGTCCTCATACATAACCTTCAAAGACGTCTTAATGGTACCATCACTGACACCGGTCTTGTTTGCAATCTTTGAGGGCGTGATTTCGGCGCCAAAAAGCAAAGACGTCATGTAAATAACTGTAGCTGCAATTGTAATTGGGGAACGACCCGCCAATATACCCGAGTCTTTACACCGTCTGGCAATGTATTCTGCAGCATTTGTGACTTCGTTGCTTAAACCCAAATGAGAACAGAAACGTCTAATCAAGTCCTCGGCAGAAGTTTGAGTTGTTTGCTCACTGTCCTTAATCATAGAGTAAGCACTTGGGTTGGTTTCGTTCTTTTCTTGGATCACCAGTTTGATGATTTTGAACACCTTTCCGATCTCTTTCTTCGGAACGTTAGTCAACGCCCAAATCTCCTTAAATGTACGAGCAACCTTGGCTTTACGGCAACCGATAAAAATAGCCGCAGCCATGATTGATTCTTGGGACTTGCCTCGAAGAGGTCTTTCGTCATGGACCAATTTGTAAACCTCTTTAGCTCCATCTTGAACAATTTTTGGTAACTGATAACCGTCACACATTTGGGAGATTTTCGCATACGCCGCCGACAACGCATTGTCCTTCTTGTCAACAAGAGACTTGGATTGTGCCCTGTTCAACTCTCTTCCCGCCTTCACGTTCTCAGGGACATAAGAGATCATCGTGGAAAGATCCTCTGTGTCCAATAATGGATTACCCGCATCACCTACACGACTTGGATCATCACCATTCTGATCATCATTACTGAAAGTTCTCCATTCGGACCTGGTATCAACCACCCTGTCACTGAGGACTAAGCCACAACTGCCACACACAATGTCACCCTCACTAAATCTTTCGATCAAGTCTGGAGGAAATATCTTGCATTCGGGACATACTAGAGTGATATTAAGATTGGGACCTAAGAAAGGTTCATCAGTGGGTGGAGCCGCTGTTTGAGCACTCATGGTGGAATTTGCTTGATAGTGTATTACAAAGTTTCGTATGCTGAGTAATGACAACCTTCTGAAGTTACTGAAGTCGGATCAAACACTTGTAGATAGCCCTGCTGCTTGAGAATAAAGATGACAAGTAGCTCTAGTAATCGAGTGAACGACACAAAAAATAGGGTGTATATCTGAAATGAACTTGATGAATAAGTTGATTTGAAAACTTCTTGAGGGTTTGTCATATTTATCGCGGGAGGGGCTCAAATAATGTGCCGCACACGACCATTTCATGGAACTGTCTGGATGCTGCCTACGAAGGCTAGTCACGTACTATCATAATCGTATCAATACGATTGATTACGTAAAAGCGAAATTATTATTAAAATGTGTATATGCAAATATTCAAACAAACATGTCATCCTAGCTATTTATGACCTACTTCTCCTGAACCAATTGGAAAAGATCTCAGATTTACGCCGAGAATGTCTTTTTTCATTATCGTCTTCCTCAGTCTTACTCCCCTTCTTGGATGCGATAGAACGAGAGGAGATAGACTTTCGAGGAGACCTGGTCATATGTTGGAAGTCTTCGGGGAAAGAAATTGATTCCTGCCGCGAAAGTACCGAAGGCTCCTGTTTCGCAATTGAACGACCCAGTGACTTCATATTCAGAGTTTCAGACTCCTTAACAGGTAAAATCAAATCTTGTGACAACAATGTAGTTGAGTTGGAATTCTTCTTCTCATAAATTGGAGGAGCCGCAGATGAGATTTTAGGAGCTGCAAGCTCGTTGTCAATTATGTGATTATCCGCATTAGAAAGCACAGAAGAATGATCAGTCAAGGCATCTCCCACCGTATCAACTGTAGACGAAAATCCAGATACCATACTTGACGGGGAATGAAGGACAATTTTTGCCGTAGGCGAGCCAGCTACATCTTTTGCTTTCATATGAGGAGGTCCTTGGAGAGGAGGCAGCCTTGCAGGGGAGAGGAAGACGGAGACTTCAGCGTTCGAAGAGTTTCTAACCGGCACTTCGGTATGAGGTGCAATTCTATTCGTTGGAAGAAATGGAGGAGAACCAGGCCCTCCTTCTCTTTTTCCACGTACTTCATTGAACCGTAGCGGAACTGGCCTCTTCACATTCGATCTCAAACTAGGGAAGCTAGATGAATGACCAAGCGACTTTCCATCATCCTTCAACGAACCCGGTTCGTTGAGAGCAGTAATCAAGTGTACGCTATCGGTTGAAGAGTTCTTCAAGGCCGAAGATATTTTGTAGGATTGATCATAGAATGATTGATATCTTGCAGCTTTTGCACTAGACCGCTTCGAGGTTGGAGTACCACCACCGCTTAAGATAAAAGACGTGCCAGAATCTTTGGATGAGTTGGATGGAGTCTTTTCAATCAATGTAGCTGAAAAGTTCCTTTGCTGAACATATGAGCTCGATGGAATACTAGAGGTGGAAGAACTGGCAGATTGCAACTGATAAACACCATGAAATGTTTCTTGCGGATTCATGAACACCTCTGGTTCTATTAGGTTCGGAGTTCCGCTTCGACTAAGGCCAATATCCTGGTTTTCTGTCAAAGTAATGTCTTCTGGCAGTTTAGCATCCTCGTAATCTTCCTCTTCTTCAATAGGATCTGACACAAGCTCTCTTATTGGCTGTTTCGGGTAGCCCGGAACACTATACGGAGACGAGGGCAAAGGGCAATCCGAAACACGAGGAGAGGAAGGAAACTCCACAAAGTCTCTCGAGCGGTCCACATCATTATCTAGCTTGTGACCAGCATTCAAGATTTCATCTAGATCGATAACCGCATTAGGCACATTTTCGCTGTCTAAAACTGTTTTTTCGGTTAAGAACATGCGAGGAGTGTTTGCTGCTGTCATCGAACCCGACTTTTTGTTCCGAAGGCGAATCGGCGAGTTCAAGTTTGTAAGATTACCAGAAAAAGCACGGGGAGATGCCGGGTTGAGTTTTGGAGTGGTCGGTGGGTCCACTGGCGTTCCGGGGCCAGAAGGGAAGTGAAATTCCTCGCTTTCGGGTTTATTGGTAAAGTCTTCTTTGTTCGAAAACTGGAAATGCCGGTCGAGCATACTATCATCTAGACTGCTCATGCGGGAATGGCTCGACCGGACAGCAAACAGACTCAGATACAGTCTTTGATGTAGGGAGGACGGGCTCAGCGAGACTTGCGGGTTTGAAGAAGTAGATGAATGTCTGTAGCCTCTCGAAAAAGGTGGAGGGGGCGAGAGAATTCCAAGGTCCGCAACGTCAAAATCTCCTGATATAGCTGCGGATCTCCGGTGACGGTGAACACGTCTACCAGCCAGAGGAGGCGGGACAGCTAATTGTGAGATCGAGGGCTGGGAGGACATTATTATCATGCGGGGAAAATGTGCTTAGTGGAGGGTATCAGTGCGGACGTTCGCGGTTGGAACGTGGATGCAACTGGAAGGAATGGAAAGGAAGGAAATGAAAAGGAAAATATGAGATTAAATCAAAGTCGTTAATGCTGAAATGGTGGAACTAAGAAGCGTTTCGGGATGGAAGGGAAACGCACTTGGTTCGAGGAAACGACACGGGGTAAGCGATGGCGGGAAAAACGCGATAAAGAATGGACGCTAGCGGTTTTAGCAGGAAGGCAAGAGAGACCCAAAGTCCAAGGCCGGAAATGAAATTAAGCAGAAACGAAAGGAAGAAAGGCGGAGTTCCTTTCACGGATGATAGCGGTGTGGTCCAGATAACTAGCAGAGCAAGAAAGGATTTTGCACACGCCAATGAGTGAGGATTAGTTTGCTTCCCTAATCAGCTTTGCCACGACCGGTGACGTAAGTAGTAAGAGGGAAATGGCGTGAATAAGGTCGTCGTCCAGGTTCGGGGAAATCAGGCTCCGAACGCACTCGAGTGAAGCAAGGGGACTTTTAATAAAGAAAGAAGTGGAAGTACGAGATTGCCGTAACCGAAAAGGAACAAATTTCGCAAGAGGGCTGTTTTGTGTGTATGCATTCCTTCGGGCACGTTGAACCAAGAATTTCCTATTCCGCTAAAAATGCGACCCTGGCCCGCAACGCCGCCATATCGCACTAAAACACACAATGGTCCGCTTCCAACCGAGTTGGGCTCCGCCATCCGCGCGTCACGCGTGTCTGTTTTTGACCACACGTTTCCGGATCTCGGGGATCCACATTTCGCAGGTATCTGCTTTGGGCATTTGTTTCTACCTCCACACGACAGCTAATGGCGCCGACACATGGGGTTTAGTGGGACACGGAAAATTTCGATCGGAATAATCCCGTTTGCTCCGGGCCGATCCTCATCTCACGTTCTCCCGCAGGCAGCTCCTGATATTTTTTTGTGCGTATTGCAACTGCGGACATTTTTTTGCGGACGCATGGCCTCGCCTAGCGGACACGCGACGGTTGGAGCAGGTTATTTAATCTGGGTTGCTTTTTTTTTTTTTTTTTCCGACCTTTGTTTGTTTGGG